>PVJL010013314.1:0-32840 GCA_004026885.1 Lyroderma lyra
GGCACACACACACGCGCGCACACACACACGGGCACACACACACACGCGCACGCACACACACACACAGGCACACATGCAATTTTTGCATTTCCTAACACCGACCCAGAATGAGTAACAGAAAGGCCACGCTTAAAACAGCCAAGGAGAGAGAACACTGTGCTTTTTTTCTAGTTAAGTATTGTGTCTGAAAGCCTTTGTCCCTCTACTTGGGGTGACTGTCATCAATAATGGCTTTTGTTCCGAGAACTTAGCGGTAATAATGTCCCTCTCTCACGACCATTCAAAGGAAAGTTTTCAGCACCCTCAGTCAGGAGGGTGCCATTAGCCTGTGTAAGAAAACTTGCCCTGGTAAGTCAGAACAGCCCAAAGATTGATGTCTTAAATTAATTCTAGTGTGGTTTAATTTAAAAAAAAAGAAAGAAAGAAAGAAAAAAGGAAAAACCAGGCCACCATGATTTTATTCCTGGAACCAGTATCTCTGCTGACCTTATTAAACTCAATGAAGTAGGTCTGAGATGGTCCTTTTTAAAAATCAGGACTAGCTTGGAAACAACTTTAGCAACTTGGTACACTGGAAGAAAGTGAAAAAGTCAAAGGCCTGTGCCCAAATCCTGTGCCTAGCCAAGCAATGCACACACACAGAGATCCTGTGCGTTCCTCACGCTGGTCTGCTGGACCCTGCTGAACAATGGACAAGCAGAATTATTTCAAGCCACCTGCTGGAAAACAAACAGACGAACCAACCCTAAACGTCATCTTAGGGACAGAGGAGAAAATAAGAGGTGAACAAACCATTGAAAATTAACAATTCAGGACAGAGACTTTGAGTATTTCAAGTCAGAACCTTAAATTACAAGCCAAAACCTTAAATACACAGAAATGTTAACAGCTACTAACACTTGGCTAAGAGGACAAGAAGTTCCACAATGAACTGAATGACTAGCTAGTCAGTGGCATCCAAGTAGACAGGAAAAGTAATGGCTGAGGCATGGGGGGGCCTGCAATGTCCTGAAATTTGCTTCTGTAAGAAATGAGTCCAAGGAACAACTGGTAATTCTTATTTTCTTAATCAAGTATCAAATGTACAGGCTTCTGGCCTTAATTTTATTTTTCTTTGTTCCTTTCAGTTTCTTCTTTGTGATCCGCAGAGATGAACCATAGAATTACAAACCCTAGTATTACTTTTGGAAATCCACTAAATAAAAACAAGTAAACGTTCCTATAAGCACACAGGACTGGCATTCCTGAACCTGACTTGATTCAGTTTAAAGACAGGGCAGGGAGAGAGGGTTAAGCGTTCTCAACCTCATGCTCATCTTTTAAAGACTTTTGAATTTTAAATCTTCCAGGACCTAGGAGAAAAATACACCCGCTTCCTCGACTGGTTTTAAAACATGTGTGTACTCCACCACTTTAAGACTTTTCAAACTTCAAATTCAAAGGAACTAAACAGCCTTAACACAGGTTTAAAGACATTTTACATGGGAGCTCCCTGGTGGTGTAGTGGCTAAGGCTTCGGCGCTGTCAGCACTGCAGCCTGGGTTCGTTTCCCAGTCAGGGAGCTACCCACATAAAAACAAAAATAAATGAATGTTAACAGTCTGCTAACCAAACCAGTAAAAAAAAAGACATTTTACACGCTGAATGTGATATTCTCATAATAAAGACAGCCATTCAAGTAAAAGAGTCAATATTACTTTTCTCTCTAACATATTAAGGTGAAAAAATTCTTTTCAGATCTGTGGGAAATGCAAAGGCTGAGGCACAACAAATCCCCAGAAAAATGTAAACTGAGCCAATTTCAAGCACATGTGAGGTTTTATCCACAGGGCTCTCCCAGGGCTGGCAGTGCAAATAAATGTGTTGCACTTTTGGGGGGAAATGTCCAAAACTTCACTAGTTCAGCTAGACTACACAACTTCTCTCCTGCCCACACCAATTTTTTTCTTAAAATATTTGCAGAAAGGACAAACTACATTTAAGTTACTCCAAATTTCAATTAACAAAGCATTCTTCCAACACACAATCGACCAGGGTGTATCTGAGATCAAGGTCACAGAAATGAACCTTATGCTGCAATTATGCTATAATTCTAGAAAGTTCTTTACTTTCCAAAAGGTCTGTCCGGCTATTAGTCTAGAACGCTCTATGCTCTCTTCTGAAACCATGAGTAACTGGATCTCGTGTGAACAGACCTGTCTACCTAAGACACTTCCATCTGACTGCAGTGCTGGTCCAGCTCCGCACCCAGACCCGACCTGGGAAGGCTGGCATACCATCCAGGACTAGGGAGTGCCTGGATGTGATAAAGGCAGGCAGAACACACACGACTGTCCGTGTCCTTGAACTCGAAGCTGCTCAGACGTAACTACCTCTTGAGGAGAAAGAAGAAGGGGTTGAGGACTGTGACCCACCACACTACTACTGAAGCAGACTTTTCAGGGTGCCTTTCCACAGATGACATGCGGTATGCGACAGACACCCCAGTTAACTAAAAATCCACAATAATTGCAAAAGGCCATCTGAGAAACATAACATTTTAATAGATGAAATAAATACTCCAGTACATGCAAGGTAAAAACTTGACACTGGGGGGGGGGGGGGAATCACTCTATAGTGTAAATTAAAAAATAAAACACACACTCACAGTAGCTTCCCCCCCGTATGCAAATCACATGGCAAATTCATACTCTTTCCACACCAAATATACGCCCAATCCAACTTAAAAAAATAACATACAAAAAAGGTAGCTACATCCATGTCTTAAGGAGTGAAAACTGAGGTAACCTTTAATTAGGAAAAAAAGAAAGACCAAAAAGAAATGAACCCATGACCTCCTTCCTGCCCAATTGACTAATTGTAAAATTTAGCTAAGGGATTCCTGAAGAGGAGCTGGGTGGGGTGGGGGTGACACCGCCAACAGCCGATGACACATCGTCCATCTCCAGGTCCCCACCGTGTATGGGCTGCTGGGCACCCGGCCCTTGGAGTGCATGTGTACACTGGATGCGTGGCCCTGCCTTCTGTAAGATTCCTCTCGAGCATGTAACATGGGGGTAGGGGGGGAGCTTTCACCTCTGATTTCTTTGGTATAAATGGAGAGGGGCAGACACTAAGTATCTTCCTTTCGTCTGGCGTGGAAGAAAGGGGGAGGGGTGGGTACTAATTCACAGAATTGGAATTCACTGGCGGTAAAGTCCTGGGCGAAGACCTCTCCCTTAAAGCCTGAGATAGCAGGGTGCAGCCTTCAGACACGGCGCAGGCCGAGTTCCTCAGCCTCTCCCTGTGGTCCGACATCTTGGCGCCCCCATCAGGGTGCTGCGCCAGATCCCTGAGGCACTGGGTCAGGAGCACACAGGCCGACACCACGCTCATGGCACCGCCCAGAATGGCAGTCTGCACGGCCTTGCCCTCGGCGCTCACGGCCGCCGCGCGACCCAGGAACTGCGGCTCGGTGGCGAAGCCCACCAGCGCGCTCACCGCCTGAACCAGCGGCCCACTGAAGAGCGCACAACGACTGCGCGCCAGCTCGCTGGGCGCCGCCTTGACCTCTCGGACGCAGGCCAGCAGCGCCGACGCGCTCGTGCTCATGCACTTGACGCCCAACTTGAACTGCTCGCGGGAAAAGCGGTCCCGGGACTTGTCGCTGGCCAGGGCACAAGCGTCCGTCAGAAACTTGAGATTGCGCGACAGGCCCTGCGACACCTCCAGCAGCAGCTGAGGGGTCATGTCAGCCAGCGGGGTTGCACGCAGCACCGCGCAGCCCTGCTCTACCTCGTGGCGGCAGCGCGTCACGCGATAACGGTCCACCAGGCCTGGCTGTGCCGGCTGCGCGCCTGGCGTGGCCACAGCCGCCAGATAGGCCGCGTGGGCGGAGCACTCGGTCAGCGACACCACCAGGTCTCCCAGCTCCATCAAGCTGTCCCCTGCCTCCCCGAAGCGGCCCATGTTGAGCTGGCTCTGCACGTCGTGGGTGAGGATGGAGAGCCCCTTGGTGCGCGCGATGATGGTGTCCCGGCATTGCTCGAAGGACTCGGCCCCGGCGGAGGCAGGGCCCTCGAAGAGCACTGGCCGCGCCTCGCTCGACAGCAGCAGCAGGTCGGCCACCAGCTGCATCTTGCCCTTGCAGTGGTCGCAGACAGACACCAGCCTCTTCCGAGGCTGCGAGCTGGCCCCGCCGACGGCGATCGCAGGAGCCGGAGAAGCCGCCTCGCCGGTGGGCTTCCCCGCACTGCCGCTAGCCATCGCGCCCGGGGGGCACTGGCATGCCGCTGGGGAGCCCACTACCGCCGCCGCTGCCACTGCCGCCGCCCCGACACAGCTGGCCAGGGCCGCGGTACCTTCCCCGCACCATCATGCCATCCACCGTCGCGGGCGGAGGGCGCGGGGCGGCAGCGGCGCGGGGCGAGCCCGCGGACCAGAGGACGCCGGAGGCTCTTCGCGGCGCGGGGAGGGGCTGCGGCGTTCGGCCTCTGGGAGGGCTTGCAGGAACCATGAACCGGGCGCAGCAAACTCACAGTCCGCGATCCTTGTCGCCGGGCTGCCAGGAAAGTCCCTTCTGCCGGACCGAGGCCGCCGCCTTCCTGGGCATGGCCCGGCCCGGCCGCCTGAGCGGGAGGGCGGGAGGGGGAGCTGGGAGTTGTCCTTCCTTCCTTCCTTTCTTTCTTTGAAATCAAAATCCCTTCCTCCGGGGGGAGCGCGCGCGGCGGCCCGAGCGGGCTCTGCTGTCAGCTTCCTCGGCCCGGCGGCGCACGTGGGCTTCAGGAGCCGAGACCCCGCCCGGCGGCACTTTCCTGCGACGGCGGCCGGCCGGGGCTGGCGCTTGGGGACGCGCGGCCGCCCCTGCGCATCTCCTGCCTCTGGCTCTCGGGAAGCGGCTCAGCAGCGGCGGCAGCGGGGCCGAGGGTGTGGCCGGTGCTGGCGCGGCCGAGATGAGTGAGTCGGGCGGGAGCTGCACGGATGGCGCTCAGCGGCCGCCCGCTCGCGCTCTGCCCGCCGCCCGTCCGCCACGCCCGGCGGCCCTTCCCGCCTCGCGGCTCACAGAGCGCGGCCCGGCGCCCGAGCGGCACGCCCTCCGACCCCGTGCGCCCCGCGGCCCGCCGCCGGTTGTCGGCGCGAGTCCATGCCCGGCGCCTCCTCGCCTTGGGCCCGCAGCGGCTCAGCTCTCCCGAGACCCTGGCCCCTGTGCATCGGACGCCCTGTGCGCGTGTCCCCGGCGGCCGGGCCAACTCAGAAGGTCCCCGCGGCGCTGTGGCCACCCGCCCGGGCCCCGGCTCCTGCCATTTTTGTCAACCTCCAACTTCCGAGCGAGCCCGAGAAACTGAAAGGAAGGGCGGGGGCCGAAAGGCAGAGGAAAACACCGCCTCCTCCCCGTGCTGCACCTCGGAGCGGGGCCGTGGGCGCGCCGTCCGCCCGCCGACCTGCTGGAGGCTGTCCTGATCCCGGCCGGCCTCGCCCCCGCTAGCCGCTGCCACCTCGGCCGCAGCCTCCCTGGAGCCTATAGAAATCTTTTGTGTGGCGTCACCGCCTTTCGTTTAAATCCCGCTTCCTCCTCTCGCCTTCCCCCGCCCCCTCGCCACCCCCGGATGCTTGCGCGATGCGCTGCTCCTCCCCCGGGAAGCGGGCGGCGGCGGGAGGACGCCGGGGCCGGGTCGTTGGTCCCGGACCTCCCCGCGGTCCCCCGGGAGAGGCGCGGGGGAGGGGGAAGCGGGGGTTTGGCGGGGCAGGAGGGCGGCCGCCCCGACCAGGGCTCTGCGCGCGCCCCAGGGAGATGGGGTGCAGCCGCCTGTTGGCCTTACGTAAGCGCTCAGCCAGGCAGGAGCTCCACGCGTCCTCCCCGCCCAAGAAGCAAGACTCAAAGGTGACCTGTTTTCTGGACAGGAGGGAGGAAGGCACCCCATACCAACCCCTAATGGCCAGCCTTCACATTCTGCTGGACATCGTCCGGTTTCCCAAGCTGCCCTTTGTGTGGCCCATCCTGTCCCACTGCGGGGGCTGCGGGGCTGCGCAGTGTGTGCAAGGAGCACTGCACGTGGAGTCCGCAGAGCTGGCTGGATGCAGGCCGCATCCTCCCTTTAACTCAGTGTCCCCTGTGCAGTCAGAGCACGGGCTCTGAAGCAGATTTCCTGTGGTCAGTCCTTCCCCAGCCATTTCTGAGTTGTGCGACCTTGTGCAAGTTCTTTCCAAGTATCTGTTATCTCATCTGGAAATCAGATACTATACACTAACCACTTGACAACATGGCTTCTGATTGTAGCTGTTAGACTGAGCCTTGAGGGCAGTCTGCCCTCTGGTAACTTCTACATCTTCCGCTACATAATGAGGTAACAGTGGCCATGCCTTCGGGGGTAAACACTGTTATCCCTGTCTCACAGATAAGGAAAGGGACAGATCAGGCCCACGGAGGAGGCCACCCCGCCTCCTTCTATTTCATCCACACCTGACTCTCCAGGAAGTAGCTGAAGCACCTGGGCTCCTCCCCACCAAGTGCCAGGCTCCTCAGGCCCTGGGCTGCCCGCCTGCCCACATAAAGCCAGCCTGCATAAACCAACAAACTTGTTTGCTCCTGTCCCTTTTCAGGGCCCAGAGTCACCTTTCTACAGCCAGTTGTCAGTGCTACTTATAACTATGATGACCTTGAGATTCATAGTCCAAACTGAAAGTTCTGAGAGCGAACTGTAAGACATGCTACTAATAAAACCACCAGGAACAACAGATGCAAACCGGAATGGGTAGTCACCCGACTTGTAACTCAAGTGTGCTTAGATACTTTCTAGAATCTGGATAAACCCACTTACTTTGTAAACCAGCGGCAAGAAAACTGATGATTTTCTAAACAGGCAGCAAGTCCCCAGGGTTAGTGCCTTTTCTTTCTCCAGGAAGGAGAAACAGTTGGCTAAATTAAGCTCTTCCCCCCAGTCCTACTCACCTCCAAAACATTACTGTGAGAAAGAAGTCAAATCACCCAGTTCATGAAAGTGCTCTGGGAGGGGGATTTCTCCCAAAGCCACTCGTGCCTCCTGGGGTCCTACTTATCTTTACTTCTCCGTATTCAGCCTGTTTTGTTGCTGCTGCTGGAGACATGGTACCCATGAGCTACGATACTTATTATCCCATTGTATTCCAAGACCTTTGGTTTGGCTTTACAGCTGTGACACGACTGTTTCCTGGGTCCTCCCTACTTCATTTTTTCAGGTAGGACAGCTCCTCCTGAACAGATCCCTCCAGGCATCACCTCCGCCTCACTTTAGGTCACCTTTTCTTTTTTGCCACTGTTCACTCATTCCATGAACCCTGGGCCCCTACCGTGTCTCAGGCCCTGTGCTAGGCATGGAAGGAAAATGAGGGCCTCTACCCCTTCTAGAGGGCAGAGGTCAGAAAGAGCAGCAGAGTCACACACACTAGGAGTCCCCATTTCAGTCCTGGGACAGTGAGAGAGCACAGAGGGAGATAATACTGCTTACCAAACAATCCAGTTGTAACTTGCAGGGTCATGTGAGCAGCTCCGATGCACAGAAGGAGGTGGGAGTGGTGTGGGGCTGAGGTGGTGAAACGTCAGCTTGTAATTCCCAACTCTCTCCCTGCTGCGCCTAGTCCGGAGCCTGCGTGCTAGGGGGTGCGGCTCCAAGATGGCGGAGCGTCATTCTGACCTTGGGGCAGACCTCCATTGACCTGTGTTGGACAGAAACCGTGAGCGAAGGGTAAACTCAGTGTTAAGCCACTAAGATCTGAGGGCTGTCTGTTGCGGTTGCATAATGTAGTCTCAACAGAGGAAGGCTGATTCGGCCCCTAAAGTCACTGGAGCAAGGACATTCTCTTTAGAAAACTTCACCCATTATCCCTTCTAACCTGCTTTTAAAATTAAAATATAATACGAGCCAAAGGTATTGTGCAAAGTATTTTTCATCACAATGGAAACTGAGTGAGAAAAGATGACTGAAAATCGGTGGGGTGAAGGACTGGCTGGGGGCGCGTGGGTGGAGCAGGTGGGGAAGGCGGGCCCATGCAGAGATGGCCGAGGGAGACTGTATCTCAGTACGGGGCTCGAGGCCCCCACCTAGTAGGCCTTTAATAAGTAAACGAGTGAACAGACGCAAATAGAGAGCTGGCTGAGAATCCGGGGAGGAATGAGGGACTGCCAGGCGCAGGGAGGTGGGGAAACATCCTCTCCCCACTTCCTTGCCTAACCTAGACAGTGCAGCCACCACCTGGACTTCAGGCTGGTGTAAGACAACCATATGAACACTCTGGTTCATCTTCTTTTATTGTGGTAAAATATACGTAACGTGGAGTTTACCATCTTACCCACTTTTGTGAAGTTATTCACAGTTCAGTGGTACTGAGTATGTTCTCACAGTTGTGCTGCCATCACCACCATCCATCTCCAGAAACCACCTTCCCAATCTGAAATTCTATCCCCACTGAGCAGTAACTCCTCCTCCTCTCCCCCCATGCCCCTGGAAACCACCATGCTACCTTCTGTCGCTACACACTTGACTACTCTAGGTACCTCAGATAACTGGAATCATACAATCTTTGTCCTTTTGTGTCTGGCTTATTTGACTTAGAATAACGTCCTCAAGTTCACTGATATTCTGGCATGTGTCAAGGTTTCCTTCCCTTTATGAGACAGAATAATATTCCACTGTATGTACACAGGCACGCTGGGTTTCATACCCAACTTTCCCAGCGCACGTCAGACTTAACAGACCAACAACCAAGCTGTATCTGGTCTACAGTGCCCCCGGCAGTCAGTTTGGGGCATTCTCTGCCCTAATATATCTTTCCTGGGCAGCAGTGTCCCTCTGTTTTCTTTCTGTGCCCCTAGATGGGCCAGTGCAGTCCCCAGCAATCTTTCTCACACACAGCCAAACATCAGCTACTGTTACCTTCCTTTCGACAGCTCTTCTAGAGCTGTCTATCGAGAAAATTTACACCCCCCTTCTCCCCTCTCCCTGATGCACTCATCGCCTGTGGCGATGAGTGAAAGTCTGACGTTCATGGGGTCGAGGATCATTAGGGAGTAGGGTCACTGTATAACAGGTCACGCCCCTTACCCAGCATGCCCTTGTGATCTCTGGCATGTTGTGTTCACAGGAGGGCACGCTCTCAGCCACCAATCCTGTGTCCTTCCCACCCCCTCCTCTTAGCTCCCTCCCTCCGTGCTCACCAGAAGCTGAGTGGGTGAGGGAGGCCTGCATGCCAGAGCAGCTCTACCAGGGTGGGCACACCTGAGCATTCAGGTCCCAAGACCTGGGAGACCTAGAACTTGCTCCATTCTAGTCTACCAGAGAGCCCTGTGTGGCAGTGAACCTTGCTTTCATAGACAAATGCTCCACCCCATTTCCTTACTGGCTAACAATCTTTGGGTGTGTTTTCCATTTCCCAGGATCCTACAAGGGAGAACATTTTCAAGGCATGTGCAGTATTATAGCTAATATGAATTAAGTGTATTATTCTGAGAATTTCAGTAGAAATTACTTCTTTTTCCCCTTGTATCTTGGTGGAAAGAACAGTATCAATATTTTGGAGGCACCAGTGTAATTATGTGCATCCTCCTCCTCGTTTTAAAGTATCAACACAACTGGTTTATGTCAACTATACTTGAAAAATAAAAATAATTTGAAATCCCACTGCTTAGGGTTCCCTCTTATTTAAAAGAAGGATATTGTTATTGCCACATCATCCCTTCAGGTCCTGAGCCCTGTAATGTGCTGTGTGCTGTTTATGCCTCGGCTAGCCTGCGAGTTCTTTTGTGCAGGGACTTTTCTGATACAGACTTTCTGTTAGTGTCTCACCTGGTTCTTGGACACAAGGCCCTTAGTAAATAAATTCTCACAGAGTTTAACTGAATCGAGTTCCAAATGCCAAAACAGCAAAGATGTAGTCAATCCAGATGTTTTCACATCAGTGGGTTATAAAATGAATTCCCTCCTTACATGAAAGTCAGTAGCCCTGAAATATTTTTAAACAATCCCAACAATTTCTGCAAAGCACTAAATAACATTTTGTTTTTTTGTTTTGTTTTTTTTTTTTTGTTTTTCTGTATAACTAGACATTGTGGACCAGGATTCCCAGCCCGTCTGCACCTTCACTTGGCAGCTGGTGAAATGAATGACCAGGGTGACCCCGCCCAGCAGAGCACATGACTGACCACAGCTGTGCATGTTTTTTAGCATGACTGCCCCAGGACAGGGCTCCCAGCCATTGGGTGGAGCAAGGCACCCTGGGGAGAAAGCTTATGACATTTCCCCTATGATTTCAGAAAAGAAAAGAGAAAATCTTTTTCTTACAAGTTGTTTCTGCTCAGTGTGAATAGTGTCATAGAGTGTATGCACATTAGATACATGCATTAAAAGGGACACCTTTTAATGCATGTATCAGCTCTACAGGGAGAGAATTTAACCTGCAATGTGCCCGAGAGTGAAGGTGAGGCAAACACTGTTAGCTAGCTGCCTTGTCCTCTTTTGCCTGGATAACAGAATTCAGATTTCAATTAGAGTGACAATGTATGTAGTTAGAAGACAGTTCCCCGGCCTACCTTGGAGGGCTAGGTTCCAGCCAAAGAGATGTAAACACAAGTGTTGTGTGGCATGTCCAAGCTTAAGGCTGCTTAAATGAAGCTGACTCCATTGAAAGGTACGCTCCTTTTGGCCTTCCCCCTTCCTCTGGATGAAATCATCTTTATGGCTGGAGCCCCAGGAGCCATCTTGGAACTTGAGCTGACCTGGAGGATGGAAGCCATAGGCCAGTATGATGGAGGAGACTGGGTGACAGATGACTGAGGAGCCACAGTACCAGCCCTAGATGCTTAGTTTCCAACTGCTTCTGTGAAGGAAAAATCAAGCAATAACAACAAAGCCCTCTACCTTGTTTAAAATACTTTTCAAAAGATTTAGTTCTGTTATGTGCAATCTATTTTTCCCATCCAAGCAAGGTGGCTAGTTTGCTAGGGCTGGCATAATAAAATACTATATAGACCAGGTGGTTTAAGCAACGGTAATTTATTTTCTTACTGTTCTGGAGACTGGAAGTCCCAGATCAAGGTGTGGGCAGGGCTGGTGTCTTCTGAGACCTCTCTCCTTGGCTTGTAGATGGCCAATTTGTCCCTGGGCTTTCACGTCTCCCCCCTTATACAGGAGTACGGCCGATTTCCTTTTCTTATAAGGACACTAGTCATGTTGAATTAGGGCCCACCCTAACAGTCCCATCTTAACTTAATCACTTCTTTAAAGAATTTATCTCCACATACAGTCACATCCTGAGGTCCTGGGGGTTACGAATTCATGGCATATATGAAATTTGAGGGGATACGATTCAGACCCTACCACAAGGCACGGATAAAGATGTTTACTGTGGTCTTTTCTTTTTGTAATAGCAGAAAAATTGGTAATAAATGTCCACCAGTAGAGTAATAGGGAAAGTGGTGTTAATATTAATACCAGAGCATACAATACCTCAGTCTAAAGCATGAAAGTTCGTGTCATATTGTTAAATGGGAAATACTTCAGGAGCCACCAGTGCTTTCCAGTTTGTCCTATATGCTGCCATAACTCGAGTCAATGCAACAGAACCATTTCTGGATCCTCTATGGTATTCGTAAGTGTAGAGAAAAACGTACACAGTATGTGACAACGGACGAACTGGCTGGTGTGGAGTAGAACTGTGGGGTCAAGCATGTTTAGGAATTTTGTAGACAATATTTTACAACTAGTCAGTGGTTCGTGTCTTTCCTGTGTCATTAAAAAACCCAAACGATTTAAAACAACTCAAATTTCAAAGCACTTCTGGCCAGAATTTTTTTAAGTGAGAAACAAAAAAAAAAAAAAAAAGAAAGAAAAAAAGGACTCAGCCTTGAAAAGGATGAGTCAGAGCCTACAGGGTGAAGTTAAAATTAGAAGAAATACTGAAGCTATTTTAACAATGAAAAGTAACTAAAAAAAAAAACAAACAAACAACTCCTCGAGTTCAGGAGATGTGAGAGGTGGTGGAACTGAATCCTATCGACTGAGCAGCAAAGCAGTGGGCCCGGTGGAGTTAGCAACCTCTTCTTCGAAAAAGCTACTCAGTGCTCAGAAACTTCTCCAAGGAAATCGCCGGGGAAGCGCCTCACACCTTGAAACGTTCCTGGCGCTGAGGCAGCGCCAACTCACCTCCCAGGCGAGAAACTGAGGCCTCGCGAGGCGCTGGGGCAGGGTTCCTGGAGGCCCTGAGGGAACTTTTGGCCCCGGCCCGCGCGCTGCAGGGAGGAAAACGTCGTCCTCTGGCGGAAGACGAACGACAGCGCCACGGTCCGCCCCACTCGCGCGCCGGGAGCCTCCGCTGGACCAGGGGCGGGCCCACGGGGCGGAGCCAAGATGGCGGTGGGGCGGGGCCAAGATGGCGGGTGGGCGGGGCTTCCGGTTGGGGCTGCGGGAGGACGGGGCGGGGCCTGGTTGAACAGCGCGCGCCTGGAGGCGGAGTCACGCGGAAGCGTGGTTGGAGGCGTGCGAAGGGCGGACTCCCGCGTCTGGCGAGGGTCCCCGGGCAGGTCCCCGAAGGGGTCGTTCGTGGGCGGGGCCGGCGGCTCGCGCAGGCGCGATCGCGGAAGCGGCGCAGCGAAGATGGCGGCCTCCGGCTGGGCGCGCGCGGCCGTGGTCCTGCTCTGTAGCTCCGAGTTGCTGCTGCTGGTGCTGCTGCCACCACGGGTCCGCGCGACCGAGGGTCCGGCCGCGACGCCCGGCGAGGCTGCCCCGCCTCCCCCGAAGAAGAAGAAGGACATTCGCGATTACAATGATGCGGACATGGCGCGTCTTCTGGAGCAGTGGGAGGTCCGCAGCGCACGCACACCCGCCCTCTCTGCGCTGTCTCGGGTCCCGCTCTCCCTGACCTCTCACCCACTCTGTCTCGGTGCCTTCCGACCCCCGACCTCCTCTCTGCGCTTGCCATGAGTCCTTACTCGCTGGAGTCACAGCTGACCCTCGGTGCCTCCTCTGACCCCCTCTCGCCCTGTCCACCCCCGCCCCGGACCTCTATTCGATGTCCTTCCACCGTGCTTGGGGCCTCTCTAGTAACGGCTCAACCTCTCAGCAGTGAACCCCACTTTTACCTTCAGTGCCCAGGTCGCCCCTGCTGCACCCCGTGGTCAGTGAGCCCTGCGCATGGGGAGGGAAACCTTTTCCATTGTGTTCTGCAAGCATGGGGCAAGTGGGTGGTGAGGAGCACGGTGCAGGTTCCTTTGCAGGAGGGTCATCTCGCGTTTAATAGTTCTCCCGTGTTCTCTGTGACTAGGGTTTCAGACTTCCCAATTTGATATACTTCTCTGTTGAGAGTTGTGTAATTTTGTGGTTGGCTTTATTTTGAGGCTGCCAGCACGGTAATCAAAGGCTAGTCGTGGCTGTCGCACAGTTTTGTTCAAAGGAGCAGTGACTTGTTTTTGTGAGGGGAAGCTTTCTGGTTAGTGGAATGCACTGGAATGTGTAATAAGCTTTTTAGATAAAGTTCACTAGCCTTAAACACTTTGCTGCCTTTCTCCCTTCTAAAGGTGGTTGCATTGTCCTGGTTAATCTGCACAGCTGGTGAAACAGGCACTTGGGTTCAGCTCATTGTATGACCTTGGGCAAGTCATGTCTCCTTGTGATTTCCTTCGAACAAGGATGTTTCATTAGTCTGTGGTTCTCTGTTTGCTAGAGGCTTTCAGCCATGAGTTTGGACAAGAAGAAAGCAGACTTGTGTGTGCATGTGTATCAGCAGCTGATAGAAAGATTGGGGTAGATTTGAGTGTTTGGGGGGGCCACTCACAAAGAGGAACCCTGTGCAGCATCTCCTTCCTCGTTTACCACCCCTCTTGCAGTCTCTCCCGCTCTTTCTGGACTCCAGCAAGTGACGTTTGTGATCTGCCAAAGTGAGAACCTCATCTCATGAGGAAATCCCGCCCTGGAAATACTCAGAGCCTGAGCCGGACAGGAGGGGTGCTGCAGAGAGGAACAGGGGACCCAGCCGTGAGGAACAGCAGATGACAGTAAAAATAACCGTAGCGCAACGTAGGAGTTGCTGGGCACCACGGAAAGAAACAAAGTGCAGTGGGGATCTCACAAGGATTCAAGGAGGAAGCGGCATTTCAGATAGGCGAGGGACGTGTTAACTGGGCAGCACGAGCTAAGGTGGGGCACGTGGGAAGCGGGCAGATTGGTGCAGGTACCGAGTCCAGGCTGGTGCTTTCCCCCCTCCTGATAGAAAGACGATGACATAGAAGAAGGAGACCTCCCCGAGCACAAGCGGCCCTCCGCACCCATCGACTTCTCACAGATAGACCCCGGCAAGCCCGAGAGCATCCTGAAAATGACGAAGAAGGGGAAGACGCTCATGATGTTCGTCACCGTGTCAGGCAGCCCCACGGAGAAGGAGACGGAGGAGATCACCAGCCTCTGGCAGGGCAGCCTTTTCAATGCCAACTACGACGTCCAGAGGTAAAGCTCCGGCCACCTGGTGCGGGCACTGTTTCTGAGACTCCGTATCTAGCAGGGTGTGCTCTCAGGAATGTTCCTTGTTGGTCAGAGCCAGTAAGCTGTCGTTGCTGTTTTTAATAACTCATTTGATCACCAAGTTTTGTTTACTTTTGTATCTTTAACTTTTATTTCACGTGAGTTAAACGTTGTCTAGCTTAGCCTCTCTGGGGGCCCCATGAGTTACAGGCTGACAGAAGTTTCCACGTCTCGGGTAAGGCTTTCTTAGGCAGTTGTGTTCACACGTAAGCTGGCACCACACTGTTAACAGATACCTAATTTAAGGCGAAGGGGTCTGGTTTTCACAGCTCAGCGTGATCCTCAGCTGCAATTATAAGGGATTTCCTTTTGCCTCCTCAATAACAGTGCTAAAACTCAGGCCCTTCAAATGTCTTCGTTTAGGAAATATAAAGTAGTAAGAAGAAATGAGGGAATGCTTAGAGGCGAGGATGGCAGAATGCTTCTGTCCGCTTAAGTAGATACTTGGGGGGAGAAGTCAGTGTTTTGGTGATGACTGGCCCAGGGTGACCACTGGTCCTAGAGGGCAGGGGGTGCGGTGGCCCCTTGGGAACAGAGTAGTTGTGCCCACGGGCCCCATTCTTTTCCTCTCTGCTCCTTGGGACCTGTCGAGTGTTGTGTGTGGACATACTTGGGCTGCTTGCCTAACCTCCAGGGTCAGGATTTCTGTCCAGGAGTGGGGTGTCCTCGGGAACCCTTCATGGACCTCTTACCACCGGTTTTCTGCCTTTATCAGCAGAAGCCTTTTGTCCAAAGAACCCTTAGCTGGGCACCTGAATATAAAAACCAGGTCCAGAGGGCAGCCTGCTCCTTGCTTCCTGGGGCAGGTCTGCAGCCCCCTCGGGGTGCACCCTAATATATCCTGTGGGCGTGGGCACCATGTACCGTGCAGCACCCAGGTCTGCTTCTGTGCTGAGCTGAGTGGAGCAGTTCGGTAGTTTGGTCAGCGAGGCTGTCAGACATTAAACGTCGAGCTACCGAGCTGTGACAGGTACAATCTGTGGTTCTGGGCTCATGGAGAGCTGGAGCAGAACTGTTGTCCCTGGGTAAATGCTGCAGGATCTGGTCCACTGGGCCTTGACTGGTGTGTGCTGACCCCGGCAGGTTCATCGTGGGCTCAGACCGCGCCATCTTCATGCTTCGTGACGGCAGTTACGCCTGGGAGATCAAGGACTTCCTGGTCGGTCAGGACAGGTGTGCCGACGTGACTCTGGAGGGACAGGTGTACCCTGGCAAAGGCGGAGGAGGCCCAGAGAGGAACAGAACACAGCAGGAGAAGGGCAAGAAGAAGAAGGGAGGAGACCCGAAAGCCCGGGCTCCAGAGGGGGACAGGCGGGCTGGGAACAAGCGAGAAGACCTGTGACGGCACCGCCGTGGCCGCTCAGGGGGCAGCACGCAGGGTGGGGCTCGGCCGGGCTCTCGGGGGCGGGGTGGGCGTGGGCAGCCACACACCACTGAGAGTCCAGCCTCTTCCAGAGAGGGTCCGCAACACGACCTGCTGTGGTCAGTGTAGGAATTACTGTTGCAAAGCCTTCAGGTAAGAAGACAGGTTTTGTCCCTAACATTGGACCCCAACAGACGCAGGTTTACTAAAAAGTCACTTTAAATGGAAACCTGACTGTTGCTGTCTCCCATTTATGTTTGGGGGCGTCCTTGCCTCTGCTGTGGAACCCCTCCCTCGTGCTTTCTAGTTCCTGCTAACTGGAAGGATATCAGGTCCTGATGAGACAAACTTTTAAGACACTTGATTTAACTGAGTAAGGCTCATGCTGCCACAGACACTGTTTGTGTTGCTGAGAAATTCACACAGGCCCTGGACCCTGCATGGAGCCCTGGTACTCAGGTGTGCACCCAGGCTGCCAGGATGGGTGTAAATCCACACCTGTGCAGAAAATAACGTAACCTGGTGTTCCCTTTGACTTTCTTCGACATGAATCCTCCCCAACTGAAGAGAACCCTTGCTCTCTGTCAGGTGCTAGTGGTGTGTGAAGGTCACAGGTTCTGTTCAGTGTCCTTGTTTAGGCAGCGGTAATGCTGGCGTTGGGTTCCGTTTAACGTGACAATTTTAAAGGGTGTCCCTCGGGAATCAGCAGAGGCCTCTGCAGAGCGTGGCAGAAGGCTCAGTCACCTCATTCATTTCTGAACACGTCTCTCTGATGAAGTGCCTCAATTCATGATGTTTGTACGGTACAGGACACACTGTGCTCGTGTCCGACGTTGCTGTTTGTGGCGGAATCTCCTCTAAGAGGGAGTTTATGTACAGGTGCCGTTTTTAAGAACAAAATGATTTGTAAAATCCTTCCATTGTGAATTTAACAAAACAGCATGGGTACATAATTAGCAGATGTCACTGATAAAAGAAGGGGACGAAGTACAAGGTCTGTGCCTAACCGCTGCTGCCACTACTTGTCCCAGTGGGAGCTGCTATTACCTTATTTCAAAAAAAGTGTATTTGCCCACAGCTTGTCCTGGTGTGTGTGTCTTGCCTTGCAGTGTCTGTGTTTGTGTTTCCCTGATTTGGGTCACTCCGTCGTCAGTCCTGTACTCGGGGTGGCATGTGTGCCCTGCACCTTTGTTTTCATGGCTGCTGATGTGACGCGCCCGTGTGGTGTCTGGAACTGTCGTCAGCCGAGAGACATGAGAGCTGAGACCCGTCCTACTCCCACCACCCTGATCCTCACGCACTCTGGTGTTGGGTGGTTGTGCTGGCGTTTTTACGTCCGGTGGCTTCCTTTATACTATAAACCTCTTTTTCTGTTTTAATGAAACCAACTTAGTCTGTGTGCACCGCTAGCTGAGGTGAGAGGAGGCACGAACTTCGTGTCCTGCCTCCCCAGCGGCTCAGAGTTGCCTGCACACGGACGAGGTGTGTACCAGACCTGCCGCTCCGCCAGTGGGGTCTGAGGCCGGCCTGGTCTTGGCACCTGCTTTTTCTGTTTGCAGGAGTCCTTCCTCAGTCCTAACACCGGCCACTTCACTGGGAGAAGTCTTATTGTCGCCTTGTAGGAGCTTGCTTTCTTTTCTTACTCTCCTAAAATAGGGTGTGTCATTTTCAGTTGCAGTCTCACTTTTGTTTTCGTCTTGTTGGAAAAACTTAGCTTCTGTTGATGGGTCATTTTGTGTTGGTTTGGGGGGGGCACCATGTTTTTCCTGCACTCTGTAGCTAGTTTTATCTGTTATTTCTTTCTGGTTTTAGTGTCGTGGAGCTTCGGGAGTCACACGTGCGTGGTTACCCCCTTGCGGGAACCTCACACCTGCCATGCCCTGGAGGCGTGGGCGGCTCCTGTGTACTGCTGACCAGCCCAGGGGAAGGGATGGCCAGGGTGGCAGAACCAGCGGGGCTCACCTCCTTCGTAAGACCTCTATCCAGAAGCAGAAGTACCATTTGTTCTCTCCATCTCACAGAAAACGGTGCCACAGCTGGGGGAGAGGTTGGGCCAGAATCCTCTAGAATGATCCTACTGGCCCTTCCCTAGAAAACCTGCTAAGTGGAGGGAGGTGTCCGCTAGGGGGCAGCAGAGACCTGCCCTGCCTCGGGCCTCATCACACACTGCTGTTTCAGTGACCCAGTTGGCCAGTGGGTGCCTCCCAAACACCTGTGCAAACCTGCAGTCTTCAGTCACTTGTGTAACTACGCTGTCGCCGAGTGGCCTGGTACGGCCGGGGCCCACATGCTGGCTCTCTGGCGTGGGAAGTGCTCTGCAGTGTTCCCAGACACCCCCATACCCACTTGGACCTGTGCAGACCCTTCCCGCTGCCACCTTGCCCAGATGGGCAGCCACTGCGGGCAGGGTGCTCCCCGGAGCCCAGCTGAGTGATGGGAGTGTGTGCCCCGGGAGCTGAGGGCAGCGCCCCTCCACCCGCACCTCCAGTTACCCCCAGACAGAGGACAGGCACCTTCACGTGACCCCCACGTATAGGGCAGTTTGTACTCTGATGCCGTCCCATTCGTTCGTGTTTGCTTGTACTTCCCTTGCCTTTTGGGTCAAGTTCACAACAACCTATCTGAGACCTAGGCCCGTCGTTTAGTACCTGTGTTTTCTTCTGTGTATTTTACTGTTTCGGGTCTTCTATTCAAGCCTTGAATCCATTTGGATTTTTGTGTATGGTGACAGCAGCCTAGCTTCTCTTTGTCACGGGGCTTCCGGGTTTTCCCAGCACCACTCACTGAAGAGGCTTTCTTTTCCGCACGGTATGTTTTTGCTTCCTTTGTGGAATGTTTCTGGGCACTCAGTTTTGTTCCATTGGTCTGTGTGTCTGTCCCTCTGTCAATACCATTACTGTTTTTGGTTTTTCTTTCTTTCTCTTTGAACTGACAGTACATTTCAGAAGACACCATTCTGTCCTGATGACTGTAGCTTTGTAGTGTGGTCTGAACTTGGGGCCTGTGACATCTAGGTACAGTATTGCTTTTAACAATTCAGTAGGTTGGTGACCTCGGTAGTAGAGAAGGCTCTATGTTCCCTGAGGAGGTGAGTGTCCCCTGTGTGAGGGGACTCGGTACCAACCCCGTGGTGGCATGTGACGGGCAAGGGGACTCTGGGCTTGTGAGTTCCTGGCGCTACGTCCTTGTAACCTGAAATGCCTCACTGGGTTTCACTGCGAGGGCCGGGGGAGGGGTGTGTATGTGGTGGGTGGCTTTCTCCCTGGTGTTGGTGGCTGCCACACTGTTGCATCATGTCTCTGCCCCTGCCACCCTGGTTTAGCTGTATCGGGCAGGGGCCATGCAGGCTGGAGTGCTGCCATGCCCACTGGCACAGTGGCGATGCAGGTCTCTGCCTGCTGCACCTCAGACATGCCCACCTCGCTCCATCATGACACCATCATTCCTGCAGTTTGTGTTCTTCCTGGGATCTTAGGAGCTTCGGTTTCTGGCAGGGAAACTGAAGTCCCCTCTGACCTGCCTCTGTCCCTCCTGTCTGGCAACTCGATTTGAACCTGTTTCCCAACTCGACCACCTACCTCCTCACAGAGCGAGACGAACCTCTGGCCATACTGCCCCCGAGGGAGAGACAGGCCGGCCATACTGCCCCCGAGGGAGAGACAGGCCGGCCATACTGCCCCCGAGGGAGAGACAGGCTGCCTCTAGTTCAGACCCGTGGTTCCCGCGGGCTTCCCTGCGCTGCGGCCCTGACAGCTGACAGGGGGCAGGGACGAGGCCCGTCACGTGACTGTCTCCACCTGCTCCTGGGCGCCCCTTGGGGCAGGACAGGTAGGACTTGGCTGTCTGCATAGTTAGAGTGAAAGGGGCTGAGTCAGGGCATTTCATCCATCTTCTCTTCCTTAGAGACTGGCCATACAACGAGACCCACTTTAAAGGAAACCAGGACAAGCAGACGGGGTGACACGCTTTGTGCGTTTATGACAGTACAGCATGTGTCCTCTGATGCAAGCAGAGGGCTCTGGGGCACTCCTTTCAAGGCCCCCAAAGGACATCCCCAAACATGACACTGAAGACAGGTTTTCATTTCTCTGACAAGGACTTCTCCGAGTGCATATGTAATAAATAAATAAAATATATATCTTTGTTCATGGTGACACCTACAAGAAACGTTTACATATAAACACACTTGTACATCTGATTCCCGAAAAAG
This sequence comes from Lyroderma lyra, assembly GCA_004026885.1. Classification (NCBI taxonomy): domain Eukaryota; kingdom Metazoa; phylum Chordata; class Mammalia; order Chiroptera; family Megadermatidae; genus Lyroderma; species Lyroderma lyra. Next base: position 20,096 of record PVJL010013314.1, read on the forward strand.
GACCAGCTATTTCGGCGACAGGAAGAAGATGAGCATGTCAGGGGCGTGCTGTTCCCTCCAAAACCTGACTCATTCAGACGCTCACGCACGGAAAGGACAGCAAGGACAATTTCCTAAGCAGTAAGGAAACCTGTGCGGCCGCAGGCACACCTGGGCGTCGGCTCCTGGCCACCGTTTAGGGAGGACGGTTCTACGCAGACGTCTGTACAACCGAGGGTCTCCCGGTGGGCGCTCCGACGCGCACTGAACCACACATGGGCCACACCCCTGGCCACCGGCAGCAATCACACCCGAAGCAGTTCACAGTGTGGGCCCCTTGCAGGCAGAGTGTGCAAAACTCCACAGGACCACAGACAAGCGGAACACAAGGTCATTGCCACTTGCCACTCCCGCCTCTACTCTGCCTGGAAGTCCTAAGCGGCAGGGTCCCGTGCTCACCTCTTAGCGGCGGAAGGCCTCGGGGTGGGAAAACCTCTCTGGCAGTGGGCTCAGCCTGGGGGCGTGGACTTGCTGGGCACAGGGAGCCAGGAGAGCTCTCCCGAAAGGGAGGGGTGTGACTGGGCCCAGGGAGGGGCAGAGCCCAGAGGGACCCTGGGGCCCCCCCGAGAGTGTAAACAGCAGGTAGTTCTCCCTCGTCAGAAGCCCGCAGCTCCCTGCCGGGCAGCCAGGCCAAGGGCTGGTGGTGGAGCTGCTGCTGGCTGTCTGCTGGGCCGCACCTCAGGCCCGGGACAGGTAGCACCAATGCTTTACTGCAGCTGTCTGCCCGCATGTGGGCCGACAAAGGGTGGGCCCCGTGGAGGCTGCCCATCATTCCTGCAAGGCCCCTGTCGTTTCCTACGGGAAGTCCTCCAGATTCGCCCGGGCAGGCGAGGTCCTTCTCTCCTCTGAATAGGGGTTGGTCCCCACTTTGCCCCTCTCTGATTTCCCTGCCTGGCACCAGGAGGCACATGGAGCTGATGGCATGTCCTACCAGACTGCAGGCCTCTCACCTAGGCACCCCCACCCCCATCATGTAGGCCCCAGCCATCCAGCTTCATGGATGTTCTCATCTACTGGGTTCCTGGAACAACGGGAAACCAGGGGCTTCTGGAATCTCTGAACTGAAAAGCCCTTTAAAAGTCACCTAGTCCAATCTCAGCCTGGGACCCGGAGTCTCCTGAAAGGTTGACCCCCCCCCGCCGACCCACAAGAGGCTAGGCTCACCCCTTCCCCAGGGGTAACTGGTCCCATGCCTGCGAACTCTGCACACCCACTCCAATCCTGTGAAAGTCGGTTCTTGTTACAGGAACAAAGATTTCCTTAAGACCAGGGTCCTCTTTCCTACATCTACCCCCTGATGTGTGTGCTGGGGAGTCGGCGGGGGAGGGGTTCTGAGTGACCCAGTGGCCCAGTTCTCATCACCAGAGTGGACCCTGCTGGCAGCACAGCCCAGGCGTCCTTGCATGGTCCCCACGCCCCCCACTGAGGAGGCGAGCACCCAGGAGCCTGCAGTAGGACAGGTCTCCAGCCCCGGCTAACAGCGCCCTGGGGCCGTGGGTGGATACTTGCATGGGTGTCTCAGTGTCCTTCCCACGGCCCAACTGGACACGTGACCGTACCAGGCAGCCACTGGGCAGGGGCTGGGGAACCAGCCACCCTACCCTGGTCTGCTGCCATGAGTCCGCCGTCCCAGTCCACATGGGCGGCACCGGTGACAGCCGTTCTCACAGCTGCTTCTTCCTCACCACTGGGATGGGCACAACCTGGAAGATTTTGGCCTTGTGGTCCTCAGTGTCCAGAGTCACCCAGGTGGGCCGGAAGCTGCCTTTGAAGCCAACGAATGCCATTTTGTCTGCAAAGCAGTGATGAGTGACATGATCAGAAAGTTCCCTGGTGGTGTAGTGGCTAGGCTTCAGCGCTCTCAATGCTGTGGTCTGGGTTCAATTCCCAGCCAGGGGACTACCCCAAAAAAATAATTTAAAAAAAAGACAGTCCAGGAGAGACCTGCTCCACGCCACCACCCGGCCCTCCTTCCCACTGCATGGACTGTCCCCAGGACACGCTCTGTGATCCTTACGGGGGTGCCTGATGGCCTGTGTACAGGGTACGTGGGGGTCTCCACTAAGCCTCACAGCCACCTGCACGTGGTGGTGGCTCTGCTTTACCCAGCAGACCCCCAGGGAACCCAGCCACCTCTGGGTTGACCCTGTGACCACCAGTGAGCCCCCCACCCCTTTCTGAAGCCCACTGACCCCTTGGGTGGTAGCTTTGATGTGTTCTGTACTTGGGATCGCCTGGCAGCTAAGAACCTTGCCTTTGGGTTAGAAAGTTTAGGACCCAAGTTCTAATGTGAAGCAAGTCACGTAACTGCCTAGTTCTGTTTCCTCATCTCAGTGGAAATGGCAGCACCTGTCCCACTGGTTACTGAGCAATAAATGGTCTGTGAACTGCTCCATCTCCCATCTCGACCTCCCAAGGACGCTGAACAGTCTATGACCATGGTCACGAGTGTCACACTGACACATCTGTCCCGGCCAGCTTGCTCCCTGTGGGTCTGTGCCAGGCTATGTCATGGAAGAGCCACATCGACCTCTGGACTGCCCCTCCAAACCGCTGGGAACAGACAGGAGCTCTGCACCCTGCCACCGGCTGTGCCAAGGCCAGATAGCAGCCGGACGCAGAGAAGGAGGCAGGGCCCCCGCCAGCCCCAGCGGCAGAGCCCAGAAAGGCAGGCGGACCACGCCCCTTTTCTGCTGACTCTTGTGGGAAAAAAGGGCCACTTGCTGAGTAGGTGGGCGAAGCACTGGCCACTCCTTCAGTGTCTGGTCACATGTTCAAGGGAAGGGTTTGTTGGGCGGGGTGGCCCTTGGCACTGTGCTGAGGCCTCAGGCTGCACCCAGGCTCAGTGGCAAGCATTCTGGTCTCAGAACCCGCACACCAGGCACCCAGATGCATGTCACCCGAGTCCACACCCCTTACCTTTCAACTTGACCCCCTTGTCTGCCCCGAGCTTCTCCAGCACTCGAGTCCACGGGCCTCTGGAGACGTATCTTCCCTTGGACACCATAAGAACTATGGCGCTGAGTGAGAAAGGAGTGGTCAGAGGCCGACAGTGGACAGAGTGCGGGGGGTGGGGGAGGCGGCGGGGCTGTGTGCGTGGGCCTGGAGTCGGGAAGCCAGCAGGGTGGGAGGAGGCCGGCCGCTGCATGCGGTGCTGACGACCAGCACCACGGACACCCTGCCCACATACCTGGGCACAGCTGCCACCCAGGGCCCTCTCTACAGCTGCTCTCAGCTCCCTGCTGCTGTAAGTTGTCCCCACAAGAGGACAGAGCAGGTACAGGCCCCAATGCCAGGAGAGGACACACAAGGACTTCAACGCGCATTTCCTAATTTGAATGCTCTCTGCTCTGTTTGGGCAGGGCTAGAAGAACTGAGGAGATGGAAAGAGCCAGAACGCAGGGACCTGTGCTCAGGGAGGGCTGACACCTTACGTGCCTGCCACCCCTCCTGGTAGGTGAGGCAGCTACGACTCCGTCTGGCAGACGGGGAAACGCAGGGAAGCAGTGACTGCGTATCTGTGAGGACCTGCCAGACGGGGCTGTGCCTGGGTGGGGGCCGCCTGGAGGTCCCAGCTTGCAAGAGCCCTGCTTGGGACCCAAGTCCCCCCCGCCTGCCTTGGTTGTTCAGGCAACAGCCACCAGGGTGGCAGACTCAGCCGCTGGCCAAGACGGGAGGAAGAGCGCACTTGCCCCAGGAACGAAGCAGGCCGAGCCCAGTGGGGCCCCCAGTCCGCAGCTCAGAGGAGCCCCAGAACACAGACCGGAGGCCAGACTGGGAAATCTGGATGGGATCCGGGCCTGTCCTTGCCCCCGCATCCCCTGGGAGCAGGCCGGAGGCTCTGCACAAGCAAAGGGCTGAGCACAGCCAGAGCAGATGGGAGGCGGGACCCGCGCGGTTATGGGAGGACGGCGGCTCCGGACGCAGGCCCGTCCTGGGAGGCCGACTCCCCAGGGTTCCCAGGCCCAGGAGAAGCTACAGGCCCCTGGGCCCAGCTAAGCCTTCCTCAGAGGAGTCCCGTGAGAGCTGTGCCCTCTGGATGGGGATCTGGGTTCGCTCACGGAGAACACGGAGACGGGGCTTCTCGTATGTCACAGCCCTGACGGCAGGCGCCCCGAAGGCTGCGTGCACATGTGGGCGCCTTCCCTGCCTGCTGTGCGGTTCTCCGAGCCCCTGCGTCCATCTGCACGGGGCTCCCCAGGGGGCAGGGCAGAGGCAGCTCCTACAAAGCCATCCTTGACGTTGGGGTGTGGGCAGCTGCCTCCTGTCACGGGGACCCGGGGCCAGTGGGCCCTGTGGATGGGGTGGGAAGACCTGGATGGAGGGAACCAGCAGGAGGGCAACAGTGCAGGTGGGGCTGACAGCGTGGTGACAGTGTGTGGTGACAGTGTGGCACACTGAAGGACAGGGAAGCGTCGGACATGATGCCCATGGGTCTGGGCGACTGACGACCACCGGCATAATCGAAACGGGGACACTGGGAAGAGTGGCTGGTGTTGGGGGGCTGGAAAAGCAAGCCGAGGACGCGGTTCCACGGGGGACCTCTGTGTGGCATTGCCCGTAGCCTCCGGGGTGGGGGGGGGGTGCCCGCGTTTAGCTCTGGGCTGGAGACGCTCAGAAGGCGGGTGTGTGGGCACGGCCCGCGGCCAGGTTGTCACTGGGCAGCCGTCTGCCTCGGCCTGACCTGCATTCCCAAGGCCTCGGCTCTGACAGCAGAGTCACCGGGCGGGGACGCTCCCGGCCGGGCACCCATGCCTCGGGGGTTGACTCCGGGGGCTCCCTGAGCTCTCCCAGACAGGGCCAGGGAGGGGGCCTGGGCCGGGGGTCCGAGGTGCCACCCGCCGGCTGCAGAAGCCGACGCACAGACTCACTTGTCGGGGATGGTCGCCACGTAGCTGAAGAGCTGCCATGGTATGCCCTGCAACACGGCGCTCCGGAAGCTCGCGTGCCTCAGCACGTGCCCTTGGCTCCCGTCGACCACCACCACCTGGACGCCGTCCTCCAGGCCGGGGTACTTCCTCCCATTCACCTGCAGACCAGAGCCACACAGGGCGCGGTGGGACCTCCAAGGTCTCCCGCCCAGTGCCCCACGCAGACTCTGAACACAGGCGTCCACGACGCGGCTGCCTGGAGCACGACACCCGCTGAGATCAGTCCCTGCAGCCCTCCGCAGCGGCCAGACAGCACACGTCCCCCACGTGAGACACGTCCACCGCGACCCTGTCCAAGGGGCCTTGTTCGGAAAGAGGGTCAGTGAAGACGCCACGAAGTTAGGCACCTCGAGGTGAGATGGTCCCGGGTGAGATCGGTCCTCAGAGGAGAGACGGGGGAGGTGCGAGACACACCCCGGGGCACAGGCCATGTGAAGACAGGCAGAGACTGGAGGCACGTGTCAGCCAGTCGGGGGAGGGCGAGGACAGCCGGCAGCTACCAGGAGGGGACAAGCCTGGGCCAGCCCCCCCTCGGAGCTTCCGGAAGGAACAGCCCTGCCGACAGCCTGGTTCTGGACCCCTGGCGACCAGAACTGTGAGAGGCTGAGTCCCGTGGGTTTGAAGCCGCCCAGCTGGTGTCGCCTGTGACAGCACGGTCTCAGCGAGGACACCCGCTCTCGGGAGGGACGGAGGTCACTTACTTCAATGTAGGCGAAGTCGTTCAGGAGGTGGAAGAAACGCTGCCTGGAACTTTCCATCTTTACCTCCAAGAAGTGGTCCTTTGTCTTCTGCAAAACAACAAGCTCAGTGTGGTGGTTCGGCTGAGGAGCCAAGCGTGCCACCTGGTCAGCTCCCTCAGCGCGCCCCGGCCCCGCGTCACAGGACGGGCGTCTCCGGGGGCACTCCAGCTGGCTGTGGGGGGCACTGAAGGCCCAGGGGCTGGGCTCCCACGGCCACTCACCAGCTGGGCCCCGGCCAGCTTCCTGGGCATGGGCACGTCCACGGTCGCCCTCTCCGCGAACCGGGGGTAGGCCGTGGCGGTGCAGTCACTGACGCCCGCGTTCTTGGGGATCAGAGCTTTGATCCGGATTCTCTCGCAGCCCTTCATGGAGCAGAAAGCGAACTTCTCTCTCTCGTTCTGAGCCGTCAGCTTCAGGAACAGCAGCCTGGGCAGAGGGTGCAGAGGTGCTCAGAGCCCCCAGGCAGCGCCAGCGGCGCCGAGCACCCGCTGTGACGCCGACCTGCGTGCTGGCGGCCCCTCGCGCAGGTGGCCTCTGGCGTACGCCACGGTCTAGAACATGGCTGACCTCGAACGGCAGGGACGATTCAGAGGGGGAGGTGTGTGTGGACCCCCTCGCTTTTAGCCTGTTTTCTTTTATTTTACCCCCAGTTAGTGATGTGGTTAGCAAGTGTCCCAACCCATGGCAGAAGAGAAGGTGGCACTGTCGGCAGGCACGCTGTCCCTGAGTGAGAAATCACGGCTGACGCCTAGGGCGGAAAGTCATTGAAAACAGCCCCGCGAGTTCCCCAAGCCCCAGCATTTGGGTTTCTGCACAGGAAGCAACTACCCTGTCACCCAGCTTCTAGTCCCCGAGGGGTCACTGAATGAACACCCAATCCCAGCCCAGAATAAACCCACAGCTATGTGCGACCGGCCTGTGACAAAGGGACAAGGATGCACCAAGGCGCAAAGACCATCTCTTCAACGAGGGGTGCTGACAAAACTGACCACTTTCTCCCACCATGTTCCAAAATAAACCCAAAACCGATGAAAGACTTCAGTGTAAGGCCCGAACCCGCGAGACTCCCGGAAGGTGACAGAGGCAGTGAGCTCTCTGACACCGCCCTCGCTGATACGCTCTCGTCCTTGGGCGACGGAAACAAAAGAAAAGTTTAACACGTGGGACCCCATCAAACTAAGACGTTTTTGCACAGCAAGGAAACGCGGCGAACGGCGGAAGGTGCTCGCCCACATGTTCAACGTGGGGTTGATGAAGGGCACTCACACAACCGAGCACCCAAGCCAACCCACTCCGGCTAACAAATGGGCGGAGCCCCTGAATGCACATTTCTCCAAAGAGAACACACGGCCGGGGCGCTATGCACTGCCCCCCAGCCCCAACCCCATTGTACTCACCCTTCTGAGTGCCAAATGCTCACACTAATCAAACCAAGAGGGCCAGCATCTCTCCTAGCACAGAGAGGGCAGGTGCCAGCTCTCTCCTTGCCCTTGACCTCCGTAGGGCACGGAAACGTGAGCCCTCCCACTCATGCCCCCGAGGGCTGGCTGCCTGCAGGGTGCGAGCTCAAAGGCAGACGCTCTCACTCACAAAGTGTCACAGCGTGGGAGCGGTCAGTGCACAGGGTACCCTCAGCCTTAGCACGGGTGTGCCCGGGAGGAGAGGCCACGTTCATTGGCGCGGCTGTGGGGTGGTTCTTAGGGTGACTGGAAAGGCAGGGGGCTCCTCACCCTGAGGCCTCGTCCCAGTAGTAGTGGCCCCGGCCAGGGAAGCTCTGCTCCAGCTTGTCCATCTGCAGGGTCCTCACGAAGGTGCCCGTCTTGGACGTCTGCTTCAGCAGCCGGTTGTGCACATCCGAGAGGATGGAGAAGCTGGTGCCCCGTGGGTAGCAGAGCCCCACGCGGATCCAGTCACCCCTGCAACCAGAAGCAGAGTCAGGTGACCCGCTAGGACCTCCCGGCCACCTGGCCTGCAGGCAGGGCCCAGAAAGAGACCAGACTTCTCCACCAATGGCACCTCCCCTTCTGTGATGGGGTTTTGAAAGAACACTTGGCCTTAGTTACGACAGTCGCAAAGTGCCCAAGGAGAGGGCAGGACTGTTGCGATGGGTCCCTTGGGCAGCTCCAGGGCGTGCCCTGGGGAGCTCCTTATGGAACTTTGGCTGGAAAGACATTCCTCCAACTGGACGGCAGTGAGAGAGCCCAGGGTCTGGTGGACCTGGGTCCCACCCCTTCCTGGTCCAGCCCAATTGCAGAGCCCAGGCCATGTTCTCAGGTCTCAGAGAAAGCCTGTAAGAAGTACGTACGTGCAGGGAAAAGACACGAACATAACAGATGAAGCCCTATCCAGATGCCCTCACTCAATCCCTATGGAGTCCCGCTGCCCCATGCACCCACGGGGACTGGTAGGTGCCGGATAAATGTAGGCAGATCTCTGTGAACCGAACTCAAGCAACCGGGAAAACAAAATTCACCGAGTGTCTACTGTATCTTTTCCACATAAAGGCCAGTCCTGGGCAAAGTGCCGGTCATGGATGATGTCAGTGGACCCTCTCTGCAATCCTGTGAGGTGTTACTGTCCCCATGTCCTACATGAAGTGACGGAGGCACCAAAGGCTCAGACGCCTGGCCCGAGGTCACCAGGATGGCAGGGGCTCAGCCAGGTCTTCCGATCCTGAACTACCGGGTGACGTCAACCCCTCGCGATGTGTCCTACAGGGAGGGCCCGCCTGACGTGGTGTGAGTGGCCGTTCGGGACTCTGCGATGAGGCATCATTGTCACATCAGAGCAGCTGTCCCCGAGTCACTCAGCTCCCCGCCGGGCACCCACTCACTTGTTGAAGTTGATGAGCCAGATGGCGAGCTCGGCGGGCGCCGTCTGGTCCCAGTGGATGGTGTAGCCCTTCTGCAGGGTAATGACGGGCTGGTACTGCTGGTAGTGGGTGCTCCTGGTCAGCGCCCCCTCCAGGGAGAGGGGGCGGCTGGGGAAGTCATTCTTGATGATCTTCATTCGCAGGTTACTGGTCTTGTAGGCCTGAATGTACATCTTTTAAAACCCAAAAAGGAAACACAACGGGGCAGTTACAAGGGATTATTCTGAGAGCGTCTGGTTAGCATCTGGCACCCTCTCAGAGGCACTTTCACCTAACAGAGCCCTTTTAGGAAGACATGATCGAAAGAAGGCCAAATAAGGGGCCTGCCCCATGGCTGGGGGGTGCAGCCCTCGCTCTTTGGGCATCTGGGAAGCAGTGCTGTGCTGAGGAGACACCAGGGCAAGTTGGGGAGCAGTTTGCCTGACCGTCAGGTGGCAGGTTTAAAAACCAGGAAGGGGATAGGAAGGAAGAGGAGAGAGACAGAACTTCCGAAATCCTACCACAAATGTCCCCGTCCTGGGCTGTCATCCTGTCTGCCCCTGAGAGACAGCCCTGTGGGGGCTGCCCCGCTCCCCCTGCCCCCCGGCTCTGAGGGTCTGGCCTCTGCAGCCCGTCCTTGGGGGTGTCAGTGTACACTGGACTGATGAGCAGCATTTCACTCCAGAAAAACAAACTCAAAGACAATTGTCAGCCACTGAGTCCCAGGCACCACGGAGCCTGGGTGCCCTGGGCCAGCCTCAGTTTACAACACGGTGACATCCTGGCAGTTGTGGCCAATGCAGGGAGAGATCATCGCACCAGTGTGCAGTAATATGCCTTTGGACGGAAGGGGTCACTGTCCCCTCCGGTTGCAGGGCACGTGAACTAGAGAAAGCCCTGCCCATCATGTGGACTTGTCACACGTGCCAAACGTGTGACAAGTGAACAGTACAGTGAGGCGTCTGTCAGCTGTGAAGTGAAGGGAGGTTATCAGCAACAATTCATCAGAAGCAGTGATGCTAACCTGGCCAGCTCCAACAATGGGCCCTTTTCTGCACAAGATGGGCAATGAGTGGATCGGAAAGAGGGAAGGAGAGGGAAGCAAGATCAAGGCTCCACACAGCATATCTTGTTCTTGAACCGGGGACGCTGTGCGGTGCCCAGAGCGTGGACACCAGCCCTGACTGCCCTCCACCAGCTCCCGCTGACCCCACTTTCCTTCCTAGCTCCCTTAGACCATCAGTTCACTATGTGCCCGTGAGCATCAACCCCCAGGCCTGTGCACACACGCAGCAGAAGCCTCACCCTGGACTGCCCTCTGGCCCGGGACAGGGGCCCCTCCCAGCACCCTGTCCGCAGGCTCCATGGGGTTCTGAACAGCCTGGCCCCCCTGTCCACTCGCCGCTGCAGCAGCTCTTCCAGCCTTAGTTCTGCAGACCCCCTCCTCAGCCCCCCGCCCAGCACATGACCCCAGCTTCCACAGGAGAAGCAGACACCTCGGCCTGGCACCAGCTCCCTCGCCTGTGTCTCCCCACACCACCTCTGAGCCCTTCTCTGACACCCTGAACCCTGCTGCCCACAGTGCTCTCACTGGCACCTGCCTCATAGGACAGCTGTGAGGACGTCACTCACAGGTTTCCTGCCTCCCCCCCTCCCCGGGCCACTGTTCTCTTCCTCACGTGCTCATCAGTCATTCGCCCAGGTGACAAGAACACAGCGAGAGCTCGCATTCCCAGTGCGTTCACATGTGAGACGCTGCCTGAGCCGGCACGGTCCCGTACGACCGCCACTGGCCACCACGGCCACTAAGCACCGGAAGTGTGGCCAGGGTGGCTGCGGACCCGGGTTTTACATTTTATTTTCATCCAAATTGAAGTTTCAAAAAGAGAGCCGGGTGAAATATTTTTCCATTTCAGCACAACTTTGTTTTGGTAGGACAAGCTTTTACTTTGTCCAAACCTGCCTCCCGGCCGAGTGGGCTGGAAGTATACAACGTGCGGTGGACCTCAGAGACCGGGGACGGGGAAAAGTACGGGTGCCAAGTGTCTCACTGGTGCTTTTATACTGACAACACGTTGAGGCGGGAGAACCTGAGTCTGCCCAGGTAAATAACACGCACACTGCGATGACTCTCACCTGCTTTCCCTCCTAACGCGCCTACGAGAGAAGTTTAGAGCACGTGCTGGCTCTGACGTCGTATTTCCGGGGCAGTGGGCAGCGCCTTGTATGAACCACACCCCACCAACCTCACTAAGGAGGTTCAAGTGTTATCCCAAATTTACAGGTGAGGGAACTGAGGCTCCAAGAGCCGAACAACTTCCTCATGGTCACACGGTGAACGCTGGAGCCTGCCCCGAACCCACGTCGGGCTTCACAGCGCGCGCCCTGTGGGCATGCTGCTCACGGCGTGCCCACCCTGACTTCCCAAAGCCCTGCTGGGCGAGGAGGAAGAATCTCGCGGGTGCGAGAGAAAGCACACACAAGCCAGTCTCCTTCTGGCCTGGCAGGGCCTGGCACGCGGGAGGCACGCACTCCCTGCCTGGCCCGCCCGCGGGTGCCCTCCCGCCCGCGGGTGCCCTCCCGCCCGCGGGTGCCCTCGCGCCCACCTGTGCGTAGCGCCCGCTGCACACGGCCCCTCTCCAGTCTGGGACATCGATGCAGTCCGGGTGCCGCACCAGCCAGTTGTCGGCCTTGGTGAGGTAGGAGCCGGGGTACTCGGACACGGAGCCATCCACGTCGTGGAACACCGACGTCTTGTCCCCATCCATGTCCAGCTGGTTGAACCAGGGCCCGGGCTCCCCAAAGAACACTCTGGAAGTAATCTAAACAGAGAGCAGGAGAGTCAGGTTGGGCCGGGAGGTGAAGGGCAGCCGCAGCTGCCGTCAGCGGGGAGGACGTCTCCGACTTCCACCGGCGTTGGGCGCTCGCCAAACCAAAGATGCTCTCGGGTAGGGGGCACCGCACGCTGACCTCTCGGAGGGACCCAGGAAGACAGGCAGACGCCCCCTGCGCCCCAGGCCCTGCTCACAGGAGGACCGGGGGGTGCACGGGGGTGTGAGGGGAAGGAGGCCGGGGTGCTGGTGAGCATGTGTGGGAGCATGAGGGGCCTCAGGAGGGCGTGTGTGGCCACTTCAGGAAGCCAGTCTTTTGCCACAAGCCCCTGGAGACCTCGCTGGCCGGCTTCTTCTAGGCCTCAGCGGCCAGAGTGAAGAAATGAGGGAACTGGAGGTTCATGTCCTTTCCTTCAGCCTGCTGGGAGTGAGCAGACAGGCAAAGGGCGGGAGCAGGGAAGGGCTGGAGCCCGCCACGGGCACAAAATGCCCCGGGAGGTTCAGGTCCGGCGCTGCCCGCTGTCCTGTAGTCCTCGCCCCACTTCCTAACCCCCCGGCCGTCTGCGGGGGGTGCTCTCAGGGAGAGACGGGATGGAGCAGCTGCAGCAATGCTTCCCTGAGAAGCTGCAGGCTTTTCAGCTACTTGTGCCAGCTCCAGTGGCCGGGTCACAAGACGCAGCGGCCGGTCGGAGGCGTGACACCTGGAGGAATGGCCTCAAACCCCCAGTCCCACATAGGTTCCCGCGGGGGCTTGGGGGGCTGAGCAGGGCGAGGGCACACAGGCATCGCCCCAGACCTGACCTGTGGGCCACCCCACGCCTGTACTTTTCCAGTTTGGATGCAGACAGAACTGGGACGGGGCCCAGCCTGCTCGGGGGAGGCTACTCAAGCCCTGCGGTGGTGGCACTGGCTCAAGCTCCAGCCCCGGAGACCAGTGACTCACGGCCCAGTCTGGGTTTGCCGGGAACCTGCCCTGGTGCCTCACTCACCGGGACGTCCTCAAAGGCGACGTTGGTCACGTTGTTATGGGGGCAGCTCTGCCAGGCGTTGTTCAGGCGGAAGGCTAGGGCGCTGGTGTGCCGGCCCTCCAGGGCCACAAACTTCCGGAATGTGCAGTTCTGAATGTTGATGGGGCCATCATAGAACTGGATTCCTCGGATGGGAAAATTCCTACAGAGTTAAGGAAGACAGATGTCAGGGCACTCGTCGTCTCATGCTGTCATTTGCACCCCCCTAGGTACATGGCAACAGAGGCTTTTTGGATAACCTGTTCCTATGCCCACCCCAGCAACTGCCCCCTCTGCTAAACATTGCTGACTCACCAATGGATTTTCTCCAAAACCATGTATGGAC
>PVJL010013315.1:0-32841 GCA_004026885.1 Lyroderma lyra
TGGGGAGTCCAGCCAAAAATTTAAATCAAATCCCTGGATAAAGTTTAGGTAGGTATCTGATTAAAAACTTGGGTGAGATTATAGAATACTTGTATTCTGTAGTGTTGGGCCATCTTTTGTGAATTTGTCTGAATCTGTCCAGAATTAATAATATAATTATTAATTATATATAATATATAAATTATGTATTAGTATTATATCATAACATAATACATTATTAAAATATATGCAGCAGGCAGGGCCCTTTATAGCACATAAACACACATACAGATAGTAACCAAAACTATCTGTGCTAAAGACTCACTGTTGCATGAAGGCTGGGTTTTGGTAGAACAGCACGTGTTCTGCCTTAATAATGTGTTGTTTAATGCCTATTATGATGGCACCTAACTCAATTCCTCTGAGAGATACTCTGAGCATAATGGGGATGAATACTGCAAGCTGTTGTTATGAGAGAGAAGAGAGTTTGACTGGGGGTCCTGTGCAGTGATCTGTAAGTGTGGTTCCAGGGAGACTAACGCACGTGTGTAAGGACAGGATTCCCCGGGGGCCAGCAAGGAGGCAAATGCATGGGAGGTTGAGGGAAGGGGTGCACTGAGCCCTCGGTGAACACCAACTGTTTGACCTAGGAAGTAAGTTGGGGTTCCCCCCAAGAGGCTGGGCCTCGAGGCTCAAGACCGTGGGATTGTGCCCCTTGGATGAGACGTAGGTCATTTTCCTCTATGTAGTACTGGTGCCTGGGCAGATAGGGAGAATTCCAGAGGGCACATGGGGGTTCCCACCAGGTGCCACATATGATACTGCAAAGTGTTCTGTGTGGGAGCAGTTGAGCACCATAGAGTGTGGCTAGGCAAGCCTCTAGGACACACGGGATACCCTCTGTTGGACAACAAGGAGGAGGGTCAGTTAATTAGCCGGTTAGGCCACTAACTCAGGAAAAAGACTATGTTGAGCCCAATAACATGCCCAGAAATTATGGTGGCCCAAAAAATGAGCTCTGGTTTCTGTCCATTACATAAAGATATTGAGACTATTAGAGGGTTTGAATGTGAAAAAGTTGGAGGCCTGAGTGCTGACAGTGAAAAGAAAGGGTCTCCTTGGGGTATTGTAGAGAGGTGACCCAGTGTCTATAGCCCTGGAGGGTGTGCACGGTGAGGTGGAGTGGGGGTGCTGTGGTGATGGTAGCATCTGCGGCCACGGAGGGTTGTTCCCAACGTAAAGTAAATTCATTTGCCCCCAGTAGGATTCGTAGATGCATAAACGTGGACCAATCTAATGTGGTACAGGTGACATATTTAAAGGGATGCCCATAAGGTTATGACACTCAACACCTACCTTGGCCTTCCAAAGCTCAAAGGTGCAGTGGAGAGCAACCTGGCAGTCACAGTACCTCACATTTGAGCAGCATGTATCCTAGTAAACATGAGGGCCTTGGGGTGAACACATAGTTTACTCTGCAAAATGCCACTCAGGGGTCATCAGCAGGGAATTTAGATACATGAGCATTCCATTCAGCAACTAAGTCCTCGTGATCATCAGCCACCATGTCTTCCCAGGTGTCATTTCTGCTCTAGTAGAAGGTTGCAGAGACCTCATTCAGGATGAAGTCGTGTCCCACAGAGTCATGGGCTGGGACATTGTCCTCTCTCAAATCATCAAGTCTCAGTCCATACGTATTGTATCTTGGATGACTGCGTTCTGTACCACTGTGGTGTGGGGCACAGTCATCTCCAATGGTGTCACAGGTGGAGGCAGCCATCCCAGAGTGGGGTGGCTCTCCTAGGTAGCCCACCCAGGAGGGGACTAGGGGCCAAGAGGTCTAAATAGGGTCGCATAGATTTGCGATGCCCTAGTTAAGGTTTGTTTGTGCCATCAGGAGCACCTGCTGGTATCCAATTCTCAGTAACTTTTGAGGGTCCTTGTGCATACACCTCACAGGGGATCGGGTGGTGCTCTCTTCTGAGGCCTAGGAATTCTCTGTTCATACACAGTAAAGGTTGGAGGCACATGTGTAGCCTTGGTTTAAGAGAAGTCAGTTACATGCCCCTGACAGTCTAACGTTTGACCCTATATTACAAGAGACAAGTCTGAACTGCACAAGCCTATCAGCAATTAGGGTTCAAAATCAGGGCAGTGTAATGGCCAATGCTCAGAGGTCAGAATGTCACTGACTCTGGTCAGGGAGGTGGCCTTTAAGCATTTGTGCCATTGGTTCCATTTAAGATAGAGGGCTTGCATCATCTGGCTAGTATTCACAACTGCTGGCATTTTGGGTTCAGTCCCCCTGAGTCTGAGCAGGACAATTGCAGGTGTGTGCTTCCAGAACTTACCATTCCGGGGTCAAGGAGAAGCTCTGCGACCCAGATGGCACAAAGGGGACAGAATAAGCCAAGCGCAGTGAGCATCTGCAGTTTATAATTGGCACCTGCCTGCTGCCTGCTTCATGTGAACACTTATTATAGGGCCTCTATGAGCCAGTAGATCACTGGTGGCTTCTCTAAAATGGTGTAGGGCCCAGTGTCATAACAGTATCAACTTGATGCATCTTCTAATGTGGCTGGTGTCAACCAAATGGTGCACCCCTTCTCCCCTTTTAGAGATTTTTGCTTTGGTGGGTCCAGATTCTGGGTGTGAGTAGGGCTGTCATACTCAGCAAAATGCCTAGGCAGCAACTCCAAGTACCCGTTTTCTCATCACACAGATAAATATCCAAAAGTGGAATTGCTAGATCACATGATAATCCTATTTTTAAATATTTGAGGAATCTCCACATTGTTTTCTACAGTGGCAGCTCCAATTTAACATGCCCATCAACAGTGCACAAGGTTCCCTTTTGTCCCTATCCTCACCAACACTTACTTCTTGTCTTTTTTCAATAGCCATCCAAAAGATGTGAGGTGTTATCCTACTGTGGTCTTAATTTCCATTTCTCTAATAATTAGCGAAATTGAGCACCTTTTCATGTACCTGTTGGCCATATGTATATCTTGGAAAAATATCTGTTGAGATTTTCTGCCCATTTTTTAATTGGATTGTTTGCTATTGAGTTGTATAAGTTCTTTATATATTGGGTATAAAACCCCTGATTAAATATATGACTTTTAAATATTTACTCCCATTTTGGTGGTAGCCTTTCACTTTGTTGATGGTTTCCTTTGCTGTACAGCGAATTAGTACCCTGATGTGTTTCCATTTGTCTATTTTTACTTTTGTTGCCTCTGCTTTTGTCATCAAATCCGCCCCCCCCCCAAAAAAAAAATCATTGCCAAGACCAATGTCAAGGAGTTTACCACCTATATTTTCTTCTAAGAGTTTTATGGTTTCAGGTCTTATATTCAAGTCTTTAATCCAGTTTGAGTTACTTTTTATTTTTATTTATTAATTAATTTATTTATTTTTTGCTTTTTGGTATGTGGGCAGCTCCCTGACTGGGAATCGAACCCAGGCCACAGCGCTGACAGTGCCAACGCCGAAGCCTTAAGCCACTACACCACCAGGGAACTCCCTGAGTTACTTTTTATGAGTGGTGTAAGATGTTGGTCCAGTTTTATTCTTTTGCATGTAGCTGTCCACTTACTCTAAGACCATGTATTGAAGAGACCTTCCTTTCCCCGTTGTGTATTATTGGCTCTTTTGCTGTAAATTAATTGACCACATATGTCTGGGTTGATTTCTAGCTCCCTATTCTGCTCCACTGGTCTATGTGTCTGTGATTACTACAGCTTTCTAATATAGTTTGAATTCAGGGAGTGTAATGCATATAGCTTCGCTATTGTTTCTCAATGTTGCTTTGGCTATTTGGGACTTTCTGTGGTTCCATACAAATTTTAGGATTGTTCTATTTCTATGAAAAATGCCATTGGAATTTTGGTAGGAATGGCATGGAATTTGAAGATTGTTCTGGGTAGGATGGACATTTTAACAATATGATTCTTCTAATCCACAAGCACAGAATACCTTTCCATTTATGTGTGTCTTGTTAAATTTCTTTCTTTGACGTATTATAGTGTACAGGTCTTTCACCACCTTGGTTAAATTGATTCCTAGGTACTTTATCTTTCTTGATGCAACTGTAAATGGGATGGTTTTCTTAATTTCTCTTTTCGATAGTACATTACTGCATAGAAATGCAACCGATTTTTGTATATTAATTTTTTTATCCCATAACTTATGGAATTTATTACTTATAACAATTTTTTGGTATAGTTTTATTTTGTTTTTTTTGTGTTTTTTTAAAATTCATTTTTATTGTTAGACTTATTGGGGTGACATCTGTTAGCAAGGATTACATAGGTTTCAGGCATACAATTCTACAGTGCATTGTCAACTTGTTGTATAATAAGTTCACCACCTAATGTGACTTCTCTTTCCATCACCTTATATTTAGCTTCCCCCCTCTCCCACCCCCTCCCCTTTCTCCCCTCCCTAACCCACTCATCCCCAAATAAACATTGAACTATTGATTGTGTCCATGGGTTGTTTGTTTGTTTGTTCATTTCTTTTCTCTTTGTTGCTTACAGTTTTATATTCCGCATATGAGTGAAGTCATACAGTTCCTTGTTTTTTTCTGTCTGGCTTATTTCACTAAGCATGATGATCTCCAGGTCCATCCATTGGTATGGTTTTTAGGGTTTTCTATATATTAATATGCAAATAGTGTCAGTTTTACTTTTTCCTTTCTGATTTGGAGGCCACTGTTTCTTTTCATTGCCTAATTGTTCTGGCTAAGATTTCCAATACTATACTGAATAAAGGTGGTGTGACTGAGATTCCTTGTCTCCCTCCAGATCTTAAGAGGAAAAGCTTTCCTCTAATGGTGTTGCAGGGTCCATTGCTGGTGTGGGTTTGTCTTTTCACTGTTGTCAGCTCTGGGTCTGTCATACATGGCCTTTATTGTGCTGAGGTACACTCCCTCCATACCCATTTTGTTGAGTCTTCATTATGAAGAGATACTGAATTTTGTCATTCGATTTATCTCAATCTATTGAGATAATTATATTATTTTTATCTTTCATTGTGTTAATGTAGTATGTCACACTGACTGATTTGTACACATTGAACCATCCTTGTACCCTAGAATAAATCTGACTTGGTTGTGGTGTATGATTCTTTTTATGTATTAACTGTATTAGGTTTGATAATATTTTGTTGAATATCTTTTTATTTCTTTTCATCAAGGATATTGTCATGTAATTTTATTTTAATATAGTGTCCTTGTTTTTTTTTTTTTTTTTTTGGTGTCAGGGTAATGCTGCCTTCATACAATGAGTTTGGAAGTATTCCCTCCTCTTCTATTTTTAGAATAGTGTGAGAATGCTTGGTATTAATTCTTTTCAAATGTTTGGTAGAATTCACCAATGAAGCCATCTGCTCCAGGACTTCTGTTTGTTGGCAGGTTTTTGATTACTGATTCAATTTCCTTACTGGTTATTAGCCTGTTCAGATTTCTATTTCTTCATGATTCAGTCTTGGTATGTTATAAATTTCTATAATTTATCCATTTTCTCTAGGTTTTCCAACATATTGGTGTATAATTGTTTATAGTAGCTTCATATTAACCTTGGTTTCTGTGATATTCGTTGTAATTTTTCCTCTTTCAGTTCTGATTTTATTTGCATTCTTTCTTTTTTTCTTGGTAAGTCTAGGTTAAGGTATGTCAATTCTGTTTCTTTTCAGAAAGCCAGTTCTCTGTTTTATTGATCTTTTCCTCTTTTTAGACTCTATACTATATCATTTATTTCCCTGTGACGTGTTATTTCCTTCCTCTACTTACTTCGGGCTTCTTTTTTTCTTATCTTCTAGTTCCTTAAAGTGTAAATTTAGGTTGATTGAGTTATTTCTATTTCTTGATATAAACATTTATCTCTAGATTATCCCTCTTAGAACTTATTTTGCTGCATCTCATAAGTTTTGTATGTTGTATTTCCATTTTTATTTGTCTGAATGTCTATTTTGTTTTCCTTATAATTTCTTCTTTGACTCATTGGCTATTCATTAGCATGTTGCTTAATCTTCATATATTTGTGAATTTTCCAGTTTTCTTCTTATAATTGATTTCTGGTTTCATATCAGTATAGTCCAAAAAGATAATTGATATGATTTCAATCCTCTAAATCTATTAAAACTTATTTTATGACATCATACAAGTATAATCTATCCTGGAGAATGTTCCACATGCACTTGAACAGAATTATATTCTGTTCTAGATACTGAGAATATTTATATTCTGTTGTTTTGGTGGAATTTTCTGTAAATGTTAAGTCCATCTGTCTAAGATCATAGAAAGTCAATGTTTCCCTCTTGACTTTCTGTCTTGATGCAAGAGGAGTACTGAAACCCCATTATTGTATTGCTGTTCATCTCTCCCTTCAAGTCTGTTAATATTTGCTCTCTATATTTAAATGTTCCCATGTTGCATGAATAAATGTTTACAAATGTTTTATTCTTATTGGATTAACACTTTATCATTATGTAATGCCTTTCTTTGTCTCTTATTACAGTCTTTGGCTTAGCATCTAATTTGTCTGATATAAATATAACTATCCCTGCTTTCTTCTAGTTTCTATGTGCATGGATTATCTTTTTCCATCCTTTCACTTTCCATCTGTTTGTGTCCTTACATCCGAAGTCTCTTGTAGGCAGCAGTATCAATGGATCTTGTTTTTTTCATTTACTTTGACCTCCTAAACAATGGATAAACATCTTCACAAATAGGCTACTTTTCCTAATGTAAGTGTAAGGTCAAACAAGGCTGTATGATTGCCCTTTTGCCTTGGTGCTTTTTACAGTCTGCTATTTGAGTATGGATTAGAAGCTGCATGTAATTCTGGTGCTTACCTTATTCTGATGTACAGATCCAGTTGTTAAGGATGCTGTGTAGGGATTTCGCTGGTATGCTTAATACTAAGAAGTTCGTGTGCCCTCAAAGTTTCTAGCTTCTTACAATAGTAGAAACTCCTTGAAATTTTGAGTCTGTAATTTGCTTTTAATTGAAGAGCTAAGGGTTTAGAGAATTTTTATTCTGTAGAACAAAATTAAAATATAATTCTTATCCTTTAAATATCAAAAAAATATTCTATGATTGCAGTTTCAAAATTTCATTTTGGGCAAACCCTTTCTTTAAATAAAATTTAATAGAACTCTATATAATAATGCATAGTTAACAACGATTTAAAGCTCACCATGTGTCAGACCACGTACAAAACATTTGACAAGTTAACTCATTTAATCTCGCACCTATTCTGAGATGTAGGAAAGATTATTATCCCAATTTTACAGATGAGGAAATTGAAGCAAGAGGGTTAACTTCTCAAAGACAGTAGAAAACAGTCGGTCTAGTTGGGGCCTGCAGCGTGGGCTACTCAGCCAGGGAGCTGGTCATACAGCAACTCCATGTGAAAACCAACGATGAGAAGAAAGTGCACAGACCAGAGTCCCAGTGCCTGGTTTCACGGAGTCTGTGACCCAGCTCCAGGGACTTTAATCTCTCTGTGTGCCATTTCCTTTCTTAGAGAAAATTCAGATGGTTATTCTTATCCACTTCTAGAGGTGCCAGAGTGGCACCTGATTGATCTGCATGAAAGTACTTTTGAAGTGCTTGGGGACCGGGTAGCACACAGGCATCAATGTCATTGGGAATCATATGTAAGCCCACTGAAATAATACAGCCCCACAGAGGACATTTTAGGACGCTTCGTACATACTGAAGTTCATGTGACCTCAGTTCTTCCCTTTAGAGAAACAGTACTCTGACATCACTGTAACAAATTTTCATACCAGAGGGGATGCCAGATACAGGAAATCCTCCAGTTTTGCAGTTTGCATTTCTCCACCCTTCCTGGCCACAAATGTGTCAAAAGTGAGGCAGAGGGAGAATGCACTGACAATAGTTCCTTTTACTAAAATCTTGTTTGGTTGATGGCTTCTCCTACACACATACCTACCACAGAATGGTGCACAGAACAGGATCATTCTAGGTGAGAACAATTTCTCAGAATGGATGCCCCTCAATCATGAAGGCTCCACACATAACATTTGTTTGTAGGGTTGATTATCAAATAGCAACATCTAATGTTTACTACTTGTTACCATGAGTCAGGCAGTATTTTAAGTGCTGTAGGCAAAACAACACTATTTTAATAGAACATTCTATTCTAGTAGAATAACCCTTGAAATGGATGCAGTTATTATCCCCGTTTCATAAGTGAATCAAAGTCAGCACAGAGAAGTTAAGGAACTTGTCCAAGGTAACATAGTAAGAGGCAGCCCTGGTCTGGGCCTCCAAGTTCATACTACGCCTTATTTTGTAGGCTTTGGGATAAATAAGTAACCATTCATTTACTCCACATGCATTTAATGAGTGCCCATACTAAAGACTAGAGACAGTACTAATTATTAGGGATTCAAATATGAAAATGACATAGCTCCTGCCCTCAAGGACTTTACAGCCCAATGAAGGGGAATATAAGTAAACAGATGATTATAAATATAATTACTGTGATAGAAATATGTTATTAATAGATGGTCTAAAAAGGACAATGAACCTCTATGGGGCTCATGAAAGAATGTGTACTCACCCTGAGTCTTTGAGCTGAGAAACAGTAGTTAGCAGAGGAGGCATCCTAGGCAGGAGGACTAACAGGATGGGAGAGATGAGAGAACACAGTGAGTGTGCAGGGCAAGCTTGTCCGGGATGGTTAAATCACAGGGATAGATCGCAGAATGAGGATGAATGGCAGTAGGACTAGAGAGGGAGGCAAGAGTTAAGTCATGGAGGGCCTCATACATGAAATCATGGGGAGTTAGACTTCATCATCTAGGTAAGGGAGAACTGTGTTTAAGAACACATTTCTCCAAAGAGGACATACAGATGGCCAACAGACATGTGAAAAGATGCTCAACATCACTAATCATCAGGGAAATGCAAATCAATACCACAATGAGATACCACCTCACTCCTGTCAGAATGGCCATCATCAATAAATTGACCAACAAGTGTTGGCGAGGATGTGGAGAAAAGGGAGCCCTTGTGCACTGGTGGTGGGACTGCAAATTGTCCAGGCACTATGGAAAGCAGTATGGAGATTCCTCAAAAAATCCAAAGTGGAACTATGTTATGATCCAGCAATTCAACTCCTGGGTACTTATACACAGAAATCCAAAACACTAACTCAAAAAAAAAAAAAATAAGCACTCCCACATTTATTGCAGCATTATTTACAGTAGCAAGATATGTAAACAACCTAAATGCCCATCACTTAATAATTAGATAAAGAAGCTGTGGTACAGTTACACAATGAAATATTACTCAGCCGTAAGGAAGAATAAAATCTTACCTTCTGCAACAACATGGACAGAATTAGAAGATATCACGCTAAGCAAAATAAAGCAGACTGAGAAAAACAAATACCATATGATCTCATTTATATGTGGAATCTAAAGATAGAATAAATCAATAGGGAAAAAAACTCAAGAACACAGACAATAGTTTAATAGTTACCAGAGAGAACAGAGAGCCGGGAAGGATGGGAATTCCAATGCAGGTACACGGAGATGGCGAGGACACAAGGCAACATACGGAGCATAACTGTACACCTGAAACCTGTGTCATTTTGTTGACCAGTGTCACCCCAATAAACTTAATTAAAAAAAGTTCATGAAAAAAAGACAAACCAATACTTTAGGGGGAAAATACTCAAATTCCATCTTGAAGAAGGATGCGGGCCTGGGTGCAGAGGAGGCGAATGGAGCCCAGGAGAGTCCGTTAAAGGGTCACTGTGGTAATACACAGTGCAGTAAGAGGGAGAAGAGGAGGAGAGGAAAACCGTTTAGGATTACTCAGCCTCAGCACCGCTGATATCTTAGGCCAGATATTTCTGTTGTGAGAGACTGTCCTCAGCGCAGTGATGAAAAGAAGGCCAGATGCTTTGGGGAAACAGGATGTTTAGCGCATCCTTGGCCATTACCCATTAGATGCCAGCAGCAGGCCTTCTTCCAGACATTACCAGTTGTCTCCTGTGGGAAAAACTGCCCCCAGTTGAAATCCACTGGTTTAGATATGCTGGTATTTAAACAGAATCAAATGGACTTGGATGTGTGGAGAAAGTGAACAGTAACAGAGGGAATGGTCAAGGTTAACACCACGGTTCTACAATGACACACTCCTGGGAAGAAAGAGAACAGGTTGGATTTTGGACATGCTGAAGATAGTTGTGGGACATCCCACTGGAGAGGCCCAAGAGGCAGTTAGATGAGTCTGTGCTCAGAGGAGAGATCTGTGTTGGAGACACAGATTTGGGAATTATTTGCACGTAGATTGGAGTGAATGAGATCACCAAGGGAGATGCAAGGAGTGGGAAGGGCACCAGGCAGGCACTGTAAGAGAAAACCAGGAGTTAAGGGTGGGAGAGGATTCTTAAATCACCATTCTAATTCTCTGCCATGAGAGGGAAGACAAAAGAGAAGCATGTAGTACCACGTCCTTTCAGTCAGTAATGACCTTGGCATCCTCTACGAACCAAGTGCAAGCTATAATTTAAACAAGAAAAAAGGTGGAGAAACAGGAACATTTGCATGAGATGGTTAGTTTTCTTATTACACAGTCTTAAATGAATCATTTGCTAAATTTATTTTCTCTCTATGCTTTCAGTGCAAAACTAAACAAACTCTAAAACCCTTAAAGAGCCTCACAGTTCTATTAGGGTGAATGACTACCTAGAAACGCAGGGCTGCACTGAAAAACCCATCACGTATTTATTAGCAGTGGTGTTCTGCTACCTTGCCATCAGTGTTCAAACACATCACTGCAATGGAAGGCTCAGGAAATACAGAAGCTTTATATAGGTTTTGGTAAGGTTCTACAGTGGTAATTCTTGGAGAAAATAAAGTGTCATGAAGCAATGGACAAAAAGAGCTTATGTCACTGAAAGCAAATCCAGTAACAGGAAATAGAATCACTTTTGGCAGAAAGTTGAGATGAAGTGGAAAGATAATCTCCGAACAGGTGACAACATTTCCATAGAGTCAGAAAGCAAATTGCCTGCGATGCCAATTATAGTGCAAAGTCTTAAGACTTGAGCAGTAGCTACCTGTCAAAAAGGAACTCAATATTGGAACGAAGGCCAGATGCTTTGGGTAAATAAGTGATTATCTAAATGGAAGTTAGATACCCTTGTGAGAAATACTAACTCTTCGGGCCAACAACGTATTCTGGAGGCTCATTCCTTAATCATGTTGTGCATCTTCCCAAGGGTCTGACAATCAAAGCTGCACACCCTTTCAAAATGCAATTCTCTGTGCACTGAAAGACAGGCAGACGAACAAAGTTCTTAAAATAATTGCCCCATCTAACTCATTTGTCAGAGGGCCTATCTGCCCTATTTCTGTGCAACATGGAGCCCTGCTTGCACAATTTCTATAGGGAGCACTGGACCGCCTTTCTAGTTCCTGTCTGTCAACCTACTCCCTCCCTCCCTCTGCCAACATTAGAAAAGAAGTTAACAAATGGATCTAATTACCACAGTGGTTTGAGGCTTCTCAAGTTCGTTTTCCCCCTTCCAGCTGTAAAGATGTTCTCAGACCGAGCTTCACATTCAGAACGGCTGTCAAACTTTCACTTTAATGGGCACTTAAATTTAATGTCAAGCTGATGCCTGTGGAAGACCTTGATTAAATTTGCAAACAGTAGACACTAACCAAACCAGAACTTGAGAGTTGTCTCGTTTTGCCTTTCAAGCTTAAATCCCAGAAGTTTTGTTTTCTTCTTTGCAAAGAATTACAGAAGTTTGCTTGCCAAGACCTTTAGTATCAGCAAGACAGCGAAGTTTAACAAGCAAAACACTGAATGCTTTTAAGAGAGGGAAGAAATCTCTCAGCTTATTAAAATTGTATATGAATAATGGTCTTTCCTATTGCTTTATTCGGCTCCCTCTCATTCAAAAATTCTATAACTATTCACTTTTATGACTATGCTATTATAAGCAAGTTCTAAAAAGTTTACTTAAAATCTTCCCAGTGTTCTTTTATGCACATTGCAATTAAGAGTTTTGTACTCTATGGGCAGAGGAAGAAACATTATGGAGAAACAACATGAAATGTGATAGAATCTTCGCTCACAGTGTCACTGCTTTAACCAGCTACGAATTTCCAACCTCGTGTCTTCCCTCTGCTGACAATCATACAGCCCCTCCTCCTTGAGGAGGTAATAACAAACTAGAAGTTAAAAGACTTGCAAGACTCGTGTGCTTTTTGGCTGGTTACTGTTCTGAAATGAGGCTGCTGGCTTTTGATTTTTCTTTGGGGTTCTTCCTATATCTTCCAATTCAAATAGGTCTGCTTTCAAAGAAAACAAATCAAAATTGTCAAGACCTGTGAAGCATGAAAAATAAATTGCTTTTTCCAACCCCGAAAAGCACCAGAAAGGCATTAATTTCTGTCATCTTATATAAACCTCTAACCCCTATCCTCTAATCTATAGACTTCACAAAATATTTATATATTCTCGTGTATAATACATGACAGGAGATCAAACCTTATTACAAAGAAATTGAACTTGTAATACCACTAATATTTAAACTAGTGTTATTTTGGAGTTCGACTAGAAACATATAAAACATTCAAGTAGGATGACAAATTCTTGGGGTTGCCAGTATAAAATAAATAGTCTGCTAAGACACATCTCCCGTGCTGTTAATGGCTCTGTCCTTTCTGGTGGTAGGAGCACAGGCTTCATAAAAGGAGAACATGAGGCAGTAGAAAAAGATAGCCCTGCGAAATGTTGCCAGATATGAAATATCCTGTCATAAGATTTCTCATTGAACTTCAGCCGTGAGACTGCTTCTCATATTTTCCTTCTTTTTAACACAACAGAGACCTACATTTCTGTGCTTGGCTTTCTAAAGCTAACTTAATTCTGTGGTTCAAACAGCCTCATGCAGCACTTGTTCTCAGTATTTAAAAAAAAAAAATAGACTTGTGGTTTTGCAGTTCATGGATAAAGTGGTAGGCCTCATCAGATTCCTGTTGAGAACTATAAATGATAAAAGGAATAGCAGATGGTTTCAGAAGGCAGAGATTTATAGGGGTAATTTGTAATGGAAAAATACTGTTTTCTGAACTAGGTAATAATAATTCACAAAGAAAAGTAAAGGTACAGATGGCATCTCATTAAATTATATATTACTAAATATTCCAAGAAATCTCTGCTCAGCAGCCTAAAATAAAAACCTGTCCAGCTGACATTTTTAGGTTCTGATCCTGTTTAAATCCTTTATATATTGCTACAGTTTTTCACAGGATTTAAAATGTGGAACTTCTGTCTAGTTTTCTGAATACAATGTCTCTTTTCAATTTACTTAATATCTGATTCAAGGGGATAAAGGAAAAGTACTCCTCTTCACCAGGAAAGGAACACTGAAATAGACTAATATTTATGTCACCTCAGGGAATAGGTGAGGAAGGGTTCCATTTCCACCTGGGTCTCTCTCCTGACCTGAGAGCCCAGAGCCTCTGGGTGGGCAGGGAGAGACCGCGGGGAGGAAGTCCGCAAGGTACAGGCATTACCTAGGGTGTGGCCTGCTTGCCACAGGCGGGCCAGGGGAGCAGGGCACTCACCTCGTCGTCTGTAATCGCCCACATTTACTACGTCCCTGCTGGCACTGGCGGGAAGGGGTTACTACGAATACCAGGATAGTTACTACTGAAGGTCGTGAATTACCAAACCTACTTGGCAACTCATGGCAACCACAGAAGCAAAAAGGTATAGAAGTTGGAGGACTTTGCTTACAGCCTTCCTGGTGTAGTAATTGTTGGTTCTTCACGAATTCACCCCCAGAGTGAGTGGAAAATGACCGCAGGTAAGGGGCTACCACATTTTACATAACAAAGCACTTCTGTTTGTTGGTGATGAACTGGCTCTACCAATTCTGTTTCTCTCAACTCCGGAGTCAGGATTCATTTCAGTAGTGTTTGCGGCCACTCAAAGGGGCACAATGCTCCTTGCTGATGTGGAAGAACCAACGCGCAATTCAAGGTGGGGACAAAGAAACAGTTTACAGTCTTGACTGGTGATTGATAGTGTCTTAGATATTCCAAAATCCCACCTTAAAACCTGAGGTGATGTCCAATCTGTTAGGATATATTGTGACCATTGCAATTACACACATACACACTCATACACTTTTCGATATTTATTAACAACAAGGGTCCATAAAAGTTCAGTCGTTTCGTTCCTAAGGAACTGTAGCCAGTCTAGAGAGCTCTTTTATCTCCTAAAACAGGACTTAAATCACACCGTGTAAGGGTTGGATTTCAGGAGGAACTCTTCCCTTTTGTCAAAGCAAAATACGGTGAAGGGCTCGGTTCTGACGCGTGAGCGCGCTTCCCCAAGACCCCGAGGGACTGGGGCGGCCGGAGGGAGGTCGGCCGAACGCTTTAAGGGGGCGGGGTGAGGGCTGGTGAGGAGACAGGGTGACTGACCAACTGCCCAAGAATCATTCACTAAAATAGTGCTCTAGTCCCTCCATGTCCATTTCCAGAGAGGAATTTAGAGCGGCCAGGGCCGACGGTGCGTCCTTGGTTTTCGGGACACTCGGCTGGGGCGGAGGAGCTTCCAGTTGGATGGGCTCCTTCTTGATGTCTTTACCACCATTTAGAATCCTTTGGCTCTCCATAAAGAACTGATTGGGATGATTCAAGGAAAAGCCACAGTCATCCACCTGTACAGGGAAGTGAACATGTGCTGTGTTAACACCCAGCAAAAGCAGAAATAAAGGGCTTCAAAACCTGTCCCCAACCTCATTCAAAATCAATTTAATACCTGAAACATGGATCCTAGCAGCTCTCACTTGTTAACACTCAATCCGCTACTTATATTTCATTCAGAGGGGGCCGCACCACCACCCAAATGTTAGGACTCCTGGGTTGGTTTCCAGCCCAAACGCCCGCACTTAGCTCCAGTTCCCACTCAACATGTTGGGTGGCGCCCAGGCATTTTCAAGCAAAATCCCCGGCACATTGTCATTCAGTAAATATATGCTGTTAGAAAAGAAGGATCTTAAAAACCCATGGACACAATCAATAGTTTAATGTTTATTTGGGGACGAGTGGGTTAGGGAGGGGAGAAAGGGGAGGGGGTGGGAGAGGAGGGAGGGAAGCTAAATATAAGGTGATGGAAAGAGAAGTCACATTAGGTGGTGAACTTATTATACAACAAGCTGACAATGCACTGTAGAGTTGTATGCCTGAAACCTATGTAATCCTTGCTAACAGATGTCACCCCAATAAGTCCAAAAACAACAAAAAAAACAGTAATAAAATTCTTGCCTTGAGAAAAAAAAAAGGATTTTTAAACATTCCAGAATCACAGGGAATGAATATAAACACAGACACCATTTTGATACTGGTCCCTGATACCACTCATATTATTAAAGCCTATAAATACAAACTGAAAAAGCAACCTAATTTAATGTAATTTCTGAATTCCAATCTTATGCTTCTTCTTGTTCTACTTTGTACAGAAAGTCTTTTTATTTTTGTAATTTTCATTATGGCTTAATGTAAACAGGACCAGGTTTATAGTTTTATGCCATTTCTTTCCTCAAATGCTAGCACTAAACTTGAATGTAAATTAAATTTTGAATGTTATTTCAAATTATCCATTACTCTGTAGCTTCAGTATTGAATGAATCTTTAAGGGTATCAGTACTTTCTTAATTTGAAGATTCAGCAAGCACTACTTTTTCTACATTTTGATTCTAAAATTTACTAATGGTGAACAAAAATATATTCCTTAACAGTAGCATGTTCTATGTGGCATAAACACACGTACTCATTCACAAGTATATATCTAGTTAACTTCCACAGGAGCCCTCTGACAGTAGATTATCGATATTTTCCCAGTTTTTCAGATGAAGCATCTGAGAAAGAGAGAAATTAAGAAACTTGCCCAAGATTACACACTGATAGGGCAGGAGCTGGGATAGGAATCAGCAGAGTCCACACTCATACCCAGGATAGTATTCTCTGCTACAGTGTTCTTGTGCCAAGGTCAATAATTTTATACTGTATTTATTCCTTAAAACTTGTAAACCCTTACTGTGGTGAGCCATAAGGATATAACACTTACTAGGAAGTTTCTCCTAAAGTGTGAACCTCCTGCAGGAGTCACTTTCTTCACATTCAACCAATGTCAGATTAAGTTGATCACTTGGAACACTCAACCTAATTCAAATCCCTGTCCTTCCTGTCTTCTGCAAGGGGACTTGACAACAAAAAGAATACCATTCTGCTTGAGTGAGTTAGTTACTTTGTTTTTTGTTTTGCTTTGTTTTGTTTTTTTTTGGCTAGGGGGTATTTTCACTTCATATATTCTTATAAACTGAAAAACTATTATACTTCTTTTGGTCATCTGTCTTAAAATTATTTTAACAACCTTTTTATGTCTCACTCTTTGTACAGAAGTGACCTGCATACAGTAGACATCTAACAAATGTTTGTTGAGTTGGGTCCAGAACTAACCAGTGTATGCCAGTCATACATTTCATGGATTAATTGAAGGCTTAATACGTATAAGGCCATGTTATTATGAGCTAGTAGTTTTTCAGCATACAAGAATGCATGTGACTAAGACTAACTCTAAAGAAAATTCCAGCCTAGTAAGTCATATACTTAAAAACCTCTATAAAGAATGAAAAAGTGATAAGGGTCACAGATAAAGGCCTATTATACTCCACAATAGAAAGAAATTCTAGCTGGGGAGAGCAAGCAAGGCTATGTGAGGGAAGTGTTATGAGAGCTGAGTCTGGAAAGATGGGAAGAGTAAAAGCTAGGATAATGAGGTCAAGGGCACTATAAGCAGCAGGACCCCATGAGCAAGGTAAGGAGGGAGTATTCCAGGAAAGCAAGTAGTTCAGACGGCCTGGTGTGAAAGGCACATAAAGGGGAATAGTGGGAAATGAGGTCGGAAAGATGGGCTGGGGCCAGACCTTGGAGAGCTGTGAAAACCAGGCTAAAGAGTCTCTAGACCTAATTCTGTAGGCAACAGGGACTCATTAAAAATCCTTAAAAAGGGATGTGATGTGATTAGATAGTGTATAATCTTATGGCAGATTAAAATGGATTAGCAGGGGGTTAAAGGATTTGATGTCATGGTCCAGAATGAATCCTTAGCAGGTGGACCACTAAATAGAAACAAGGTCTTTTCTGGTAATACGTGAGTACCCCAGGATTCTCTAGTCAGTTGTTGATACACGTTGGGCCAATAATTTCTCAGTAACTTCAGAGTAGAGCGGATTGATAGTACACAGAATGATTTCAGAGTTATTACCTAGATCACTAAGAACAAACTGTTATCTGCTACTTAATTTCAAAATGCATCCTGAATATTTTATGATACATTTATAATTTTTATTAACAATGAAACCATTTATAAACTTCTTTATATTCATTCTCATCCAATTCATTAAAAACTGGGTGATCGCATATAAAGTTTGCATTTTATAAAAAGTTTCATGGAAATGAAAAGTAAATTTATTGCCTAGGACATTTCAACTAGAAGGCTTTGTTTTATAAATAGAGAACATTATATTGGAAAGACTTGGGGCTCCTTGATGTTAAATTTTCTCCATAAACAGAGGCTAAAGAGATCACATGGTTTATGCAAAGTGACAGAACTAGTCATTGGTTTGTCTGAATTAGAATTCAGGCCTCTGACTCAATCACTTAATTGCTTTAAAATTTGTTTTACGAGGTTTTATGCAAAGGCAAATGAATGTACAGTCACATTGTTATAAATATGATTTCTAGAGTTCAACTTGGCTCTAAAGAGTATAAAAAAAATGGTGTTAGTTCATGCAAAAGAGTTTAACACCATGTGCTATAATTACACATTGAGGATTCTCTATAACTTCAAGTTGTTAAATTTTTCAACACATTTATTCAAAGAGAATGACTCTTTGAATTAAACTGAATTATTAGGCTTCAGTGGACAAAGAGAAATATGGTAATCTTCAGAAGCCCCAGTTTCCCTATCAATGAAATGGAGATAACAACAGTGGCTATGTCATAAGGTTGCTATGGGGAGAATCCAAGAAATACAAATGTAAAACCAGACTTGTTGGTTCTGTGAAATCCAAACTAAATGCTTTGGAAGGACTCAACAAGAAAGGCAAGTCACTTTAAAAAAAAAGTTAAATTCCCAAGAGATAGAGAAAAAGATTATGTTGCTTTGCATGTATTTTAAGTTCCTTTTTCACTTTAAAGAAACCCAAACTGAAACTTGGTGGAAATGTATTTTGGGTATAGTTTATGAAAAAAAGAAAAAATTAAATTAGAATCTCAAAATTAGACTGAAATAAATTTTGCCCTCACAATATGAGCAAATAAATGACATTTAAATGTTTTAACTTTAAAATGTTTAAGGAATGTTCACATTTTTCATGAATCCCCATTTTAAATAATATTCTTATTCACTAAAACAGTGCTAAGGGTTTTCAAATGAGGGCTTGTAGCATGGTTCTGTGTGATGTTTTTCCGTTTCTTCAGGTCTACAATTGCTCTTTCTTAACTCATTTTGTTAAGCTCCTTTTACTGAACTTATGTTCTGTTAAGTTGCTTGACAGCATAATGAGGTTATGGAGAGTCTCCTTCTGCTTACTTGATTGTGTTTTCTTCTAGGATAGGTCTTTTTGTCTGTTGAGTGTTTTTTTCACTTTTACTTTTGGCCGAAGGAGGCGTACAATTAGCGGGTCCCACAATTAGTCCTCCTGTTAGAACACTGATGGGATGCCAGAGCAACCTAAATCTTACATCAGTTAGCCCGTGGTAACATTGGTTCTGCTTAAACTTACACGTTTTGGTTGAAGTCACAGAACCTACCAACAGCATTAAGCGCGGACTTACTGTATGTGGAAGCCATTTAGTTTCCCTTTATAAACTTAAGAGATTTGGGGGGCAAAAGGGCAGGAGCATATATCTAACAGAATGAAAATAGAATTGAGAAAGAGAGGTACCCCCATTTCACTTATTTCTGCTTAGGAGTCAGCAGCTGTTTCCTTTACTTCTCATTAAAGAACAAAACAAAACGCTCAATTTGCATAATTCGAGATTTGAAAATAGAATGTCCACAATTTTGCCTGCTGTAATCCTGTTTCTGTCCTTGCCTTTTTTCTTGTTTGGTTGCTATTGGTGATGCTTTCCTTTGCGGGTGATAATGTTTTGTACATTTTGTTAAGTACTGGGAGAAGGAAATTCCACAAGGCATTTTAATTCTGCCACGTTGGCTTGGAATTCCCAAAGAATTATAAAGGGTCTGAAGAAAGTTCAGCATAGTTGGTGTCTAGAAGAAGCGGGATGGGGCAGAGGACACCACGGACTAAGTTTTGGATTTCATTTTAAGAATAATCGAGAAGCTTTCTGCTAAAGCAGACTACCGAAATGGTCAGATTCCTCTTTAAAGATCACTAGAGCAGCTGTACAGAGGAGGAGGAAGAAGAGCAGGACTGGCCTGGGCGCTGGGGCCAGAGTTAGGGAACTACCGCAGTGCTCCAGAGGAGGGGTGATGGTGGCTTCTAGCCCCACGTTCTAACTGGTACTGGTAATAATGACCTTGAGTTCATATTTTAAAAAGCTTAATTGTGTTTGGTATATTCTATTTAAAACTGCAGGAAAGCGCATGTGACAGAATTTAACAAGATTTCTGTAGAGATTTACACGGTGGGGAAAAAATAGATGCTCAGCTATTTGGAAAGTAAGCGTCCAGAATGGTTCGGTACCTAAAGAGGTCTATTTCTAAAGGGATTTTTCCCCCCAGTTAAAAGTCAGAGACAAATCTACACAAGCCTAGTGTTTTCATTTACACACGGAGTGTGCTGAAAGATTATTCCCTAAGAATCCTGAGGAAAACAGGTGTCAAGCAGGCCAGCTTTTGGTATCTACTAAGTGAATCTCTCTCAAACGTGTGCTTGGAATCAACACGTTGTGCACACCATGACCTTCACACAAACACAGGTCTCATATTTCTGCCACAGCAAACGCGGATTTTGAAGGAATGTAAGCAATAATGTTTTACCTATGGGATCTTTGGGTTTTAATCAAGAGGTTTTACAATGACAGCTTATAATGAGGCAGCTGGTATTACCAAAAAAGCCATATGGAGCTATCACAGCGCTGCTGTAAATGGTATCAATTAACTGCTTTATTTTCAGAACTTGCATTAAAGTAAGTTTGATCATAGAGGCCTCAGGAAAATAAACAGGGTTTTTGTTTTGTTTTGGTGGGGGCAGAACCCTAACAGTAAAAATGGATTCTGTTTTTAAATTAGAAAAAAATATTAAGTGGAGATACAACTAAAAATCTATAACAAGACATCCAGTGAACACAAAGAGCCTTTTTAGTTCACTGATTTATATGCGGTTTAGGTTAAGACTATTTCTATATGTGGGAGGATTTAGACATGTCTTTTCAACGTCTTTATTAACCTAAGGCAAGTTTTAAAAATTGGCAATAGTAGTAATACCCTTATAGGAATAATCAATGGGAGATACTACAAAAGCAAACTGGAGCTCTAAAAAAAATACCTTTTAGTGGATATGTCACAAATGCAATGTTTAAATCTAATTTTCGTGTTTTACTATAAAAAAGGAAAGAGGTTGGAAACAGACCTCCATTTGTGAAAGTTCTGAGGCTGCTTAATAAAAGGATTCACAAGTCAGTGGGCGGAATGGCCCCGCAGGCGGGCTGGCTGTGACTACAGCGGATGAGCTGTTGTGTGGGGCTGGCCCTGAGGAGCAGGGGTCTCTTCAGCAGGACTTTACTGCCACTCTGGGTCCATGTTTCAAGTGTGTCATTTGTGGGGCTGGTTGGATGGTGCACTGGGCCAGGTGAGGGGAAGGTTCAACAAAGGGACAGTGGCTCCTGTCAGCACTTGCGTCCCCTGAGAAAACATTCTGACCCTTGCCCCCTAGCCTGAAAGCTAATCAATTTAGTTCCTCCCTTATGTCCCTGGTGCTTTCCAAGCTGCGGTCTCTACACTGGAGCCCATAGTGAGTGACTTTATGCACAGGCCCTTTAAGACCTGCACCACCTGCAGCACCTAAGTCTCCAGCAGCTATTCTGGATGCAATCCCTACTGGTTTTCACAGTCAGATGTTATGGGGATACCGCTTCCCAGCCCTAAGTCCTCAGGGGGAACCTCTGCAGGTGAGATATCACTCACAGTTTCAATCACCACCTCGTGGGTATGGGACCTGCCCGTTCCACATCTCCACTCCTCTTACCAGTCTCGACGTGGCTACTTCAGTTACGTCCTTAGTTACAGGACTTCTGTTCAGCTAGTCTTCAGGTGGTTCTCAATGACGGTTGTTCTATAATTTAGTCATTTTGATGTGGGAGGAAGTGAGCACAGCATTTACCTACTGTAGAACAGGTACTGTAGAACAGCACAGTCATGGTTAGGCTCATAAGCCGTACCACTGTTGCTCAGCTTCTCTAAGTATTTATTCATAAATGAGGACAACAATAGTCCCTAACTATAGCACTGCAGTGTGGATCAAAAGAGCTAGTGATTCTGAAGTATTCTGTGTTGTGCGTGGCCTGCATTAAGGGTTCTACAGATGTTGATGATATCATTTTTAAAATTATCATTAGTAATACTATAGGATGTATTTTTCCTATGAAATATTTTATCAAAAAATTATTTCATGAAAGCTAAAAAAATATAAAAATGATGATAAAACTTAGCATGGTACAGCTGATGATCAGGATCAGTGGCCGCAAACTGGGAGTCGGTGGGCTGAATGTGACCTGCAGATGTGGTGTTGACCTGCGCAGGGTCTGAAAACTTATCACTGTGAATGTCTCTACAAGGTATGAATTTTTAAGTGCACCACAGTTCCTCCCATACTCTCCGGTACTAATCTCTGCCAGCTTCATGGGGGGGTGGGGGTGGGGGGGATTATTCGCCTGACCTCTGTAGGCCTCTGAGTCTGTGACCCTTGTTTGATATCTTCCAGAATCTACAACAGCAGGCCTTCTTGTATGAAGGAGGCTGGCAAGATAAAAACAAAATGCATTTACCTGACGCCCTTGACGCTAATGGTCCACCGTGTGACCTAGGTTCTGCCATGCAGGTAAATACAAGACTTGGGCAGTAAATTAGAGTAATATGAGGTGGCAGGAAGTAAAAAGATCAGATTTTCTGCAAAGAAGATGGCAAAAGCCTTGGGTTCTTCTGGGCAGCTGTGACAACTCCTCCAGAGGTTGGCCTGTGTGTCAACTCCGGCCCGCTATCTGCTTTTGTAAACGAAGTTGTACTGAAACACAGCCCTACCAGTTCATTTCCATACTGTCTATGGCTGCTTTCTGTACTAAAAAGCAGAGCTGAGCAGCTGTGACAGAGACCATATGGACTGTAAACATAAAATTTTTACAATTTGGCACTTTAGAGAAAAAGTTTACTGACCCTTGGTCTCAGATGTGGAGTGGTAGGTAGCAGCTGCAGTAAGGTTCTCTCATGAAGTAGCTTCTCCTAGTAACAATATTCCTGGTCCTGGAACAGCCAGGCTTAATTGTCTGGCCCTTCCATAAATTTTATAAGCTACCTAGTACTGTGAATTGAATCTCTTTCTGCTGAAGCTAGCTGGAGTAGGTCCTGTTGCTGCCCATAAAAACCCTGAATGGAACAGAGTAACAAAAGACAAAGAATTAGGTTACAAACTTTAAAAATGTACTTACATTATGTGTCATCTCATAGTATTTCTGACAGGCTACCTGGTAATGTGTCCCTTTTACTAAATCCAAAATCTGAAAGGAATGAGAAAAAGAAAAGGAATTACAAATTGTTTCTTCAAAACCACTGTAGCTCATGGGTGTCTTTGTTCAGGACAGAAAATGCATTAAATCATGTAGCACCTTGTACTTTGGCAGCCAGGACACTGTGATAATTCTGAAATTATACAGTAGCCGGTTAGGTCAGCATTAAACCTTAGATGACAAGAGATAGTAAGTGATCTTTCTGACCTACCAACTGTGAATTTCAATAACTGTACCTTGACAACAAGATGAAAATAGATCTGAGTATTATGACTTTGACAGTTATTGTCAGAACATCATATTGCAACACCCCTTCTAAAACTGTATACATAAATCTGGTCATTTAAATGGTTGGTGCATGAAGCAATCAAGTACACTATTTAGATTTTTATTTTTTACATTACCAGTTTATACAGATACAGCATAAAATTCAACTGTGTGCCCATCAGGAAAATTCAATGTAAACCCTCCGGATGAGTATATGTGGAAAGGGACTGCTTTTACCTTCAATCAGATTTGTCCTTTTTTGAAATCAAATTATTTCTAGTAAAGCTCAGCAGAATATGAGAGTGAATAGGCAATTCTGAACACCTTTTAGGAACATCATCCTATCTTTTGTAAATACAATTTGCTTTCCAATTCAACTTCATGTAATCTCTTCAGAGAGGGGCAAATTCCCATTCTTATCAGCAGAGTGCAATGCCAGTTGAAATTTATAAAGTTTCATCACCTCCCCCGCCAAATAAATAAAATGTATATTTAGCCTGGAATTAAGAGATAGCCTCAAATGAAGGAAAATATAATTCTAGAGAAATGTTCATTTCTATTCCCTTTCAAAAAGCTGACCTTCCTATGACAAAAAGCAATGTACATGAAGTCTCACTTCTTGCTATCTTCATTACTGAATACAGCTACATCTTTTGCCAGATATACAAACAAATTACAGCTGGAGAATTGGCAACAATACTTACAGGAGTGTGCTTAAAAGAATTGTTTTTCTCTGATTGTCTTACAGATGACATTTCTGAATTGCAGGTCACCTTGTAATTAAATTCTGTCTGAAAGACGTGTAAATGCCAGCAAATCATGGCATTCAGCATCGTCTACCTATTTGACCTGTCTACCTTTCTTGAATTACTAGAGCAGAAATGAAAGATAAATCAACTTAAAATGACTATATATTTTTAAAAATGAATGAAAAAAAACACAAAATTTTCTAAGTAATTCTAATGTTCTCAGCTCATATTTGTCAATGTTTTTACCTATATAAATTATGTTGAGATGAATTGATTGTTGGGAAACATCAATGATACCAATACCTGAATATCTGTGAATTAAAATTTTGGAGAAGCAAAAACAAAGTTTAAATAATACTATAAATTACCTGAAGAGAAAATGAATTCACAGAAACAAGCAAAAGCTTAACTGTGTGGTCTATATAAGTTCCTTTTACGTAAAAACAAAATAAATCCAACATCTTATTCTAGGTATATATATTTCTAGTATTCTATATATAAATATAATGGAAATAATATATTTAAATGTATCTTCCTTGCAAAGTAAACATGTAACATTAATACATGCAATCTAACATATATGCTTGGAAAAGATGCTATAAAGGAATACTTAATACTTATAAGAAACATTAATATCTAGTTGGATAATATACACATGTGTAAAAAAAAGCTATTAAGGAAAATTGACATAAGCCAGAGATGTGTGAAAAAGATTTACGTATCTTGAAATTTTAGGTTCCGTCAAAAAAGTTAAATTTAGATTAATCACAAAACAACCCCCTGCCCCCCATGCTCTGCACCCAGAGGAGGCTCTTCCTTAACAAAAATCACTTACTTTTCCTCCTACATTTTTGCTTTATCTTTGTATTATAGGAAGAAGTTTTATTTGAAATTTTCTTGCAAATCCATAAATAACTCATTTAACCATCTATCTGTAAGCAACTTTACTGATCATGTCACAGCATATTTGAGTGCCTAAATGTTTCTGCACATGTGATGCGGGAAAAGGACAACAGAGTGATTTTTGCTGGCTGGAAAGGCTATTCAAAGACAGACAGACAAATTCAGGCCTCAGGAGGAAAGCTGGAGAAGGAATGCCAAGTAATGGAGATATGGGCACAATTAATGTGCTAATAGGAGAAATCCCAGGAAAAACTGCTTTTAGGTAATTAGGTGTTATTAGTAGGCATTATCTTAATTTCAGAGATAAAGAAATATAGCTTCTTAAAAATAGTTATCTGTCTAGTGAGGGCCATTTACTGCAGAAAGAATTAAAAATTAAAAAATCATTTGTAACTTAATGATCCTGTTTTCCTTAAGAGGAATATAAAATACTTACATGTTTTAAAATTAAAATAGAAAACGTGCAACATTACTCAAAAGACTCCAACAACTAATAAAAATATATACTTTAATTTCACATTATGCTCTACATCATGGAGATACAGTAGACCAGTGAGTGAAGTGTGGCGTTTTCTCTGGCTGAAATGGGGAGCTACTACAGCGTTGAGCACAGGAGAGGCATGAACGGGCTACACTTTTAACACGATTATTCTGCCTTCTGTGTTGGGAACCCACTGGGGAGGGCAGAGGAAACCAAGCTCATTACCAGAATCCAGGGAAGCGGTAGGAGGCTTGGATCAGGGTGGTAACAGCCGTGGTAGTAAGCATTAGTCAGATGGAAACATTTTCTACTTAGTGATCATAAACTGCTTTTAAAAGCAGCTGTTCTACACGCTCAAGCAGAAACCTGTTTCCCAGTGTTCTGGAGTAAGGCATTACCTATCATGCAAGCCCTCCCCACCCCACCTGATTTCCTAAATAAGACTAATTAGTTTTAAAACTCAGTAAAATATCAGTCTGTAAGTAACAAATTATCATGTAAAATACCAAACGCCAAATATACCACTTACATAATAGTCACTAAGCAATATGATTAACAAACAGATGCTACTTACGCAGTAATACATGCGTCGGTGTCACCAACACCTTAGATGTGCACCCCTCTGCTGACTTCAGAATTTTCAGATTGTGATATTCTACTATTTGTATATGAAGTGCAACTTGACAATTTTTCTGCACTTTATTTTCCTGATTTTTTTTCTGATATAAACATCAATGGCAAACACTATACTAAGAAATTCTACAGGTTTGTCTATCCTAAGGATGGTGGTGGTGAAACTTGCTGATGGGTCCCCTGACTCCAAGGCAGGAAATGCAAACTTAAAAATCAAAGGAAGGGAAAGGAGAATTGAGGTAGGAGCAAAACTAGAAATGTGGCAAAGAAACAGCAAAATCCAAGGAGGACAGGTACCTGAGGGAGAATCTGTGAACTAGAAATTGGAGACAAAAGTTAATTCCCTATGTTTTACACCCCCCTAGAAAGAATGCTTTCCCCAAAGGGAACTACTTGTGTTAACGTAGAGATGCTGAGAACACTCACTAACTCGGTAAGGTTGAAGGGGCCAGCTCTGCTGAAAGGCACAGTGACTGATTACTGAGCCATCCTTAGTTCCTGAAATGCAGGGTCTTAGGCACAGTTGGTTTCATTGAGAATTTAAATTTTTTGTTCAATAAAAGGTTATGTGAATTATTACGAAAGTGCTATGTTTCAACAAAAGAGTCCATGTCCCAGGGCTGTCGACACATAGGCTTGACATATATAGAGCCAGACTACTGTGAACCTGAGAAAGATTAGGGTTTAACTGAAAGTGGTATGTTTTCCTCTGAAACTAAAAATTTCCTTTGATGTCTTCTCAAGAATGAAAAAATAATGTGGGAGTTCCCTGGTGGTGTAGTGGCTAAGGCTTCAGCGCTGGCGCTGTCAGTGCTGTGGCCTGGGTTCGATTCCCAGTCAGGGAGCTACCCACATACTACCAGAAAAAATAATGTGTTAATTTAGAAGCTGTTGTAAAATATATGCTGGGGGGCAGCCTGTAGGGAGATATTTCATAATGTGCTTGCATACAGAGAGTGAGCCAAAAAATGTATACACACTTCAAGAAAGGAAAAAAAGAAAGTATTGTAATACTCAATATATACCGATAACAAATGAATACAAGTTGCGTTTGACTTCTGCAATGACAAGAGACGCTCACAGTGGTTACCATCAGTGTCCAGACATGTCTGATTACAGCAAAATACTGCTTAAGCCACAGTGACCACAGTGTCCACTTGTATCGCTGCGTGTGCATGACAACCATGCTTCTGCCATTTTCTCTGACTGTCCTGGCTGTTGTATGGGGATGCTAGCTAGCATTCATTTGATTAATGCCATTCAATTTCTAAAAGTATTACATAGATAACATTTATTAAATTTGTATACATTTTTGGTAACCCTGGTATTTAGTATTAGAATCATATAAATATGACATTAAAATTTTAAAAAGGAAAAAAGAATTCTGTAGAGAAGCCAGAATGAAGATGTCAGGCAATAGTATTTTTTGACATTGTTTGTTCTGCCCACACAGCTTGTGAAGGCTGCATCTCCATCCTCACAAGCTGCCTTTGCCCCTCTTACAGGGATAGTTAGTTCCCCATGGATGGAGTTCAGTCAGCAGAGATTGGCCCTAGTGGGTGATGAAACCACACACTACACAGAGGTGGAAACTCACTGAAAGGATGAAATGTAAGGAGACAAAAGGAAGGAAACAGAAACATCAAAGACCAGGGGGAAGAAAAATGTGCAAAACCAGAGAAATCAGGTAAATGAAGTCCACAACTTGCTAGTTACATGGCCTGTGAACGTCAAAGTGTAACCCACAGCTCATAAAAGGGGCGTGCCACTGAGCAATGACAGCGACTCTCCAGTTTTTATGTTCCATTCTGGAGAGGCAGAGCACATCATGGTTCCCTCTTACACACAGCATTAATGCCAAAAGAACAGTTGCCTAGGTAGGAGCAGGCCAAATTAGACGCTAAATCTGACGCGTACGCTACAAGTTTCCTCATTCTCCTTTAGTAAAATACCTTCAAACGGGAACAAGCATATGATATAAAGGCGCATTTGAAAACACGAGCTTATTATTTAAAGAAAAAAATTCTATGATGATCTAAGATGATTGGCTCAAACGGCAATCTGACTTGGTTTTTAATGCTAGTATTTCCAGACTAAAGTACAAAATGTCAAGCGTAACAATCCATTTATTGTTCTAATCTAGTAATCAAAAGGCCAAGAAGAATAAAGTGGAGTAGGAATATTTGGTCATTCATATTCCTTAACATTTTTTCTCTCTAGTCAACTGATAAAGAATAGTTAAAAATATGAAGTCCAGCAAGAAGAATATTAAGTCTGGTTATTTTTTTTTTTAAACATTGCAGTTTGTCATTTTTACAACAAAATGTTCACTGTATTTGTATTTGCTAAGTTTGGTTAAGCATTAATTACATTCATCTACTATTTCATTCTCCAGGCAGATTACAGTTTGGTTTTGAATTCTAATAAAGTGGCTAACAAAGATACCCTTGCAGTGGAAGGACAAAGAGAAAATAAGGTGATGTTTTCCTCATTTGATTGGCAATACATCATAGTCAGTTGACAATCACGTATGATAAAACATACTGGTGGGAAATGCTACACACCCACTTCCATGTTGTTCTTATATATGGGCTGTCCAGCGAGTATCCAGCCCTGCCTGTAATGTGAAAAACAGAGGCGTTTATGGCTGGATTTTTTCTGGACGGCCCTCGTATTTATACACACATATATATACATAGAAATGTAGATTGCATCTGCGCCACAACTCCTAACCTCTCTAATACTCCTGCCGTCTGCAAATTCCTGTCTGCCTTTTGTTTCAGTGCCTGCCAGTGAGGTCCGGATGATTGTCTGGCAGAAGATGTAGCCACCTGCTGTCCTTGGCTTCGATGAGCAGACTGCTGTACAGCTAGGTATGCCGCACTCACCAGTAAGACATGCCGCTAATCTGTCTGTAATTCAAGGTCCTAGTCTGTCTTTATTTAAAAGTAATAAACCTGTTTCTTCTTAAAAAGCACAACTGTTCAAATGTGGACTGCACTGATTTTTTTCCACTTCATTTCTAGCCTTCCTGTATTTCAAAGACAGTAGAAAACGTGAGTGAGACGCAGTCCTGAACACTTTTAAACACATTATTTTGCTTCTGTTTCTCACACATCAGCAAAGTTTAGCCTGTGCTGTCTCACGACCCTGCTGTGACCTTCATTTACTGGCAAGATCAGCAGCAATTTCCCTCTCTTGAAGACGAACTTCCCTTCATTTCAAACATTATATGCCAAGACTTTTTCTGACTCACTCTTGTCTATAAACGAAGTTACCTGACTGAATTGATTCTACTTCCAAATGTCTTCAAAACCTACTTTTTCCTGTCTATTGTTCAGACCCTCATCATTCTTTTATATTGCAAAGCTTCTATTAATAGATTTATTTATTCCTTCCTTACTCAAGACCACTTCCAAACTGCCACAGTTAACTTTTCTAAACTCCAAATCTAATCCGGGAACTGCTGGCTCCCACCTGTGGACGGGGCACGAACTCTTCTTCATGGTTCAAAAAGCCTTCCTCATGGGCTCTGGGTCCCCCTCCCGCCCCGCCGGGTCAAAGGAGTCCCTACACTCTAAGCCAGCTTCTCCTGCGGTCTCTTTAGCTCACAAAGTCCTAGGGATGGCTCAGTGGTTTTTCTCACCTTATGCACTCTTTGATTTGGTTTAATTCAGAATTATCCCAGTTTCTTTAGGACATGACTTTTGGGGGTGGTATTTATCAACTAATTTGTCCCTAGAACCTGTTTTTATAGCTCTCCCAGGATTAGGGTTCCTCAAAACACACACGGACCATCTTATCTAAACAGGCTCGCCTCCCCCAGCCTCCTCCTATTCCCCTATCTTGTCCAGTTTTCTCCCACCACATCTGCTTATTGTCTGTCTTCCCCACGGGAACATCGGCTCCATGAACGATATAAGGGTGTTGTTCATCACTGTATTCCCCGTGTCCTGAACAGTAACTGCAATACAGTCATCACTCAGCTATTACTTACTGACGATGAATGAATGCTGGTGGGCTCTGTGTGCAATGAGCCTCACTTCCCCCCGCTGGGGAAGCTCCAACCCAACTTTCAGACCCAATTCAAATACCAGACATAGTTCTTATGGGAAGGGATGTCACACACCTCCCTCCTCAGCAAGTGGTTCTCTGAATCTACACCTGGCACTCAGAATATATTTTTATTAAAGCAACTGGCCTACTTTATTATAATTAATTATGCTTTTTACTCCACTAGGCTAAAAGCTCTAAAACAGTTTCTTAATCATCTTTCTACTTCTAGATTTGAACATACTGAAAACTCAGTGACATGTCGAGCACTCAGTAAATGTTTATTGGGTAATAAGATAAACATCTTTCCTCACCAAGACCAATTTAAACAGAAGTTTAAATCGGTCTTAGAACACTTTTACTACAACCTCTGCAATTAGACCATTGCTTTCCATTTCTTTCTTCTTCTTACGTACCACCACAGGGGGTAAAACTACTAATTTACTTTAGTTCTTCCTCAAGGTTTAAAAGAGCTCCATGCTGCAGATGTGTGAACCTGTCCCCACCCCCACATGGCTTGCCTGACTCCAGCTGGCTTAGCAGCAGTGGAGGACCCAGTTACAGTCCTCTCTAAGCAGCCCAGAGGCCTGAAGAGGCAAAAGCAACCTTCCAGCCTGAGTATCTGGAACCCAGCAGGGCTAAACTCAGCAGAAAAAAACGAAGCAACTAGTTTTCAACAAAGCCAAAAACATACGATGGAGAAAGGAAAGCTTCTCCAATAAATGGTGTTGGAAAAACTGGAAGGCCATGTGTAAAAGAAATAAACCAAGCTGCTATCTGACACCACACACAAAAATGAACTCAAAGGGATTAAAGACTTGAATATAAGACCTGAACTAATAAAATACATAGAAGAAAACATAGGCACTAAAATTATGGACCTTGCTCTCAGAAGAGCTTTTATGAACTTGACCCCAAAGGCAAAGGAAGTAATAGCTAAAATAAATGAATGTGACTGTATCAAACTAAAAAGCTTCTGCACAGCAAGAGAAACCATCAACATAACAAAAAAGGCAACCAATCAAATGGGAGAAGATATTTGCAAATTATACCTCCGATAAGGGGCTGACACCCAAAATATACAACAACAAAAAATCTAATTAAAAAAGGCAGGGGACCTGAACAGACATTTTCCCCAAGAAGACATACAGATGGCCAACAGATATGTGAAAAGACACTCAACTTCACTGATATTAGGGAAATGCAAGTCAAAACCCTAAGGAGATACCCCCTCACAGCTGTGAGAATGGCTATTATCAACAAGACAAGGAATAACAAGTGCTGGAG
Source organism: Lyroderma lyra (assembly GCA_004026885.1). NCBI lineage: Eukaryota > Metazoa > Chordata > Mammalia > Chiroptera > Megadermatidae > Lyroderma > Lyroderma lyra. The sequence goes on from PVJL010013315.1 coordinate 31,180, forward strand.
AGGGTGTGGAGAGAAGTCAAACCCTTACACACTGTTTGTTGATAGGAATGTAAATTGGTATAACTTCCATGAAAACAGTATAGAGTTTTCTCAAAAAAGTTACGAATAGAATTACCATATAACCCAGAATCCCTCCCTCTTCTGGGTATCTGCCCCCAAAATTTGAAAACATTTTTTTCGTAAAGATGTTCACTGCAACATTATTCACAATAGCAAGGACATGAAACAGCCTAAGTGTCCTTCAACAGATGATTGGATAAAGATGTGGTGCATACATACAACAGAATAGTACTCGGTCATTAAAAAAAACAAAAAAGATGAAATACTGCCATTTGTGACGACATGGATGAATCTTGTCAGTATCATACGTGAAATAAATCAGATGGAAAAGGACAACACCCATATAATTTCACTCACATGTGGGATACAAACCAGAAAACAACAAATAAAACAAACTCATGACAGACAATAGTATAGTGGCTACCAGAGGGGTAGGAGGTAGAGAAAAAGGGGTCAATTATATAGTGGTGGAAGGAGACCAGACTTTGAACGGTGAGCGCACAATGCAATATACTCATACTGATGATGTATTATAGAACTGTACACAAGAAACTTACATTATTAACCAATGTTACCCCAATAAATTTAATTTTTAAAAAAGGGAGGGCTTGATATGTTTCTCTAGTTACAGCTGAGGACGCTTTGGAGAAGACAATGGTAATACTCTTATCAAATTAACTTGAATCCAAATATAGAAATCTGCCATTGCTGTATTTAGTTTGACGCATCCAGGTAAACAATAATAATACATGCAAACACAGAGCAACCTCTGCCAACACTTCTCAGTTAAGCTTTTTAACTATGAAGTGATCCAGTCCCTCACTGATTGATGCACTCCATTCAGCCACATTCATTATGTTCCTGGAATGAACTCTAGGCCCTTTGGTTAGGGATTTGATTTCTAGACATAAAATATGACATTTATGCCCTTAGGGAAGATAAGGGACACAATCACATCTGCAGTGGGTGAGGAGAGGGAGAAAGAAGAAAATAGGTGATAAATGATCTAATACAGAAAAACACTTATTACAAGATGGGGAAAGGGAGGAAAAGTGCCCCAAAAGAGCTTCTGGACTCTCGCACACTGCTGGTGGGAGTGCAAACTGGTACAACCACTGTGCAAGGCAGTGTGGAGGGTCCTCAGAAAATTGGGAATGGAGCTACCATTTGACCCAGCAATCCCCCTTCTGAGGATCTACCCAAAAGACTTGAAAACCTTTGTCCGCAAAGACTTATGTACCCCAATGTTCATCGCAGTGCTGTTCACAGTGGCCAAAACATGGAAACAACCAAAGTGCCCTGCGACAGATGACTGGATAAAGAAGTTGTGGTACATACACACAATGGAATATCACTCAGCTGTAAGAAAAGATGAAATATTGTCATTTGCAACAAAATGGATGGACCTGGAGATCATCATGCTTAGTGAAATAAGCCAGACAGAAAAAACAAGGAACTGTATGACTTCATTCATATGCGGAATATAAAACTGAAAGCAAAGAAAAAAAAAATGAACAAACAAATAACCCATGGACACAATCAATAGTTTAATGTTTATTTGGGGATGAGTGGGTCAGGGAGGGGAGAAAAGGGAGGGGGTGG
>PVJL010013316.1:0-32853 GCA_004026885.1 Lyroderma lyra
GAGGGGAGGGGAGGGGAGGGGGAGCACGCCATTCTTTAGCCATTGGAAACTGTCTGATTTATCAGAAAATTTTTTATCCTTCCTCGGGGCCAGGGGGACACCTAGAATATTCCAGTTGAAGGAGAAGGGATTTTAACCACTCCTGGCACCCGTGTTCAGACCCGAGAACCTGGGGGCGTCTCTCTGTCCCGACGCTGCCCCGGGCAGAGAAGGGCCCAGCTCCGGCGGATTCTGCCACACGCAGGCCTCCGACAGCCCGCGCAGGTGCCATCACCCTTGTACTCACCGGGCATCACTCACTCAGCCTTCGCTCACTCACTCGAGCACCTGCTGGGCATCGGCCGCACAGAGCATCCGCGTTCATGCCCACCCGGCACCTCAAGCACTAATACCGTCTCCAAGGCAATGAACTCTACCCAGGTGCCCCCGGCCCAGAAGCAAGGATTGTTTGGTGAGCGTTCCCCGGGCCGGCCAGTGGTCCATGAACACGGTGCCTGGGTGTCTCTCTCTACTTTTTACCCCAAAGACATCAGGTCGGGGCAGAAATGAGACGACAAGGGTTACACGCCGAGCATGAACTAAGCCAACAAGGCCAGAAACTTCCAGTCCCAGAAGAAAGAGGCTGGGAGCTCCGGACGTGGGCACAGGAGAGAACCCAGGCCTGGGCGTTACAGAGGTGCCACACCCTGGGGATCCGGAAAACGAGCCCAGGCAGGCGAAGCCAGATGTCCCCAGGGCTGCTCCCAGCCGGTATGAAGGGACGGAGCAGGGACCACTCTCATACCCCTGTCCATGCATTCACGCCCCGGGCAATGCCGACCTCCTAAACTGGGGTCAACACCCTGCCGGAGCGGCCCCTCCCTGCCTCCGGAGTGGACAGCAGCCCTTCCTCCCTCGGATCCGCCACAACCCAGCGGCCTGGCCCCGGCTGGGCCTCCAGGATCTGGGGTCCAGTGGAGGGACATCCTCAGGTAGGAAGTGGCTCTCAGAAGTCACTGAGTCCATTCCAGCTCAGAAGGCATCACGGTCAGAGTGGTGGCCCCATCACAGCGTCAGTGTGACGACACGTGGGCCAGGGGACTCCCCGCGCTGAAATTTCATCTGTACTTCAAGCAGGATATTGTCAGGACCAACGGCCAGAAGGGTTTAAGAAAGGTCCCACACCATGCAAACAAGGCCCCAGCTCTGCACGTGACCCGCATGGGGCTGCGCCCTCCCGGGGAGGCCCTGAAGTGCTGGCCCCTCGTCTGGGAGGGGGGCAGACATGCAGTTGTCCTGCCCCTGAGGCTTCGCCAAGCCTGCTGCGTGCCGGACCGTAAAACCTACTTTAAATACCTGAAGGTCAGCCTTTTTAAAGACTTTGTTCTGGCAGGAATGCAAGCTCCCCCCAGATCGATCCCCGGACACTCTCGCGAAAGCAGTGGGGACGTGAGACGGTTTACGCGCGTCACAGGAGCTGGGCGTGGGGACAGGCAGCCCGTGCACATGTGCACACATCCCCACTTGTAGGCTGAGAAGCCCGAAGGCAAAACTGGAGACTGCGTTCGTCTTCCCAACAGATGAGCTTCCAGAAGGACCTTGGATTGCAGAGAGGCAGAGGGAAGGCCTGAAGCCCGGAGCTCCGAGCCCATCTGAGGCCTGGGCGGGAGAGGGGCCAGCGGTCAGTCTGTCTCCACGTCCACTCCACGCGGGCTCCCCCACCCACCCCCAGAGCAGTGCCGGCCCTGCGCCAGGTGGAGGAAGACAAGAGGTGGGGCCCAGAGGTGGAGCCCAGGAAAGGCGGGACAGAACCGAGGACCATGTGAGCCGGGACACTGCACTGGGGCCCAGCACACAGTCTTCCGGTGCCTCTGTCTGTGGAACCTCATGGTCCCCGAGGCTTTGGGAGGGAAGGACCTGCCTCAACCTGTGTCTACACCCCTGAAATATCACAGGCCCTGGGCCTGCCCAGGCTCCCCCCAGCAGAGAAGGCCCCCGTCCCAGCCAGCCTCCTGCGCGCACCTCTTCCTCAGCACCGACCGGCGCTCCGTGGCCACCTGCTTCCTGTCCCCAGGCTCCGAGCGCCTCCCGCAGGGACCAGGTCATACCTATCTCTGCACTGAAGGCAGGGCCTGGGCGTAAAGATGTTCGCAAAACACAGGCTAGAGGCACCCACCTGCGACCCGTATACCTGGTGAGCTGCAGCGCGTTTATGTCTGTTTGAACACAGCACTTCCTGTTTTTACTTTATAAGAAAAAATAAACACTGAAAAAGAAGTGACTCCGAAATGCCTTTCAGGTAATCGTATACCGCCCACGCAAACAGGTCACATCCCAGTCCCCTCTCCCACCTGGCGGCAGTGGTTACAAATCAATTCTCGAAACCACGCATTTAAATGTTCTAAAGCACCCCACTCACATCAAAGAGGTCATCAACTCCTGCGTGTCTGTGGAATGTCATCTCCTGGACGCCTCCAGGTGAGGAGCAATCCTAAAGGTGTGTGACCCCAGGCCCCTGAGCCGTCGCTCCTGGTGGCCTCTGGGCCCCAGGGACCGGCTGTGTGTCCTGTGTGTTCACCTCCTCCCCTGACTGGAGCCCAGAGGAGTCGCAGGACCCACATGGGGGTGCACAGCGGGCAGCGCGGGGTACAGAACTTCCGGTGAGAAGAAGAAACAGTTCTCTCTGTGCAGAGCGTGCAGCGGGGCCGGGGCCCGAGGGGGATCAGACCAGACGTTGTTCTCCACTGGGTCCTCCCAGTCAGGGCTCGTGGGGGAGGGGGAGGAGCACAGCCTCAGTGCCCACGTGTGCCTGGCAGGTAAGCCCCCAGGTGGGGCAGACAGAGCAGCTGGCCTGCCGTCTCCCACTGTGCAGCTGCCACAGCCCCCAGGTAAGGACCCGCCACTGCTGTGACCTCACGTCCCTCCACGTCCCCCTCTCCCATTCACCCCATTCCAGCCTCAGTCTCCCTGCTGGCCTTCAGATGCACCAGGCATCCTCAGCGGCACCTCAGGGACACTGTACCTGCCACTCCCTCTTTCATGGGTGTCCTTCCCCAGATGTCCACGCGGCCTGACCACCAGGCTACCCTAGTTGATCTTGCCCCCCAATGCTCTCCATCCTTGCCCCTGCCTCTCTTTTGGGGCACAGGTCACACCCCTCGAGACATGAAGTCGACCTACTCATCCTGTTGACTGTCCTACCCCTTCTCCCACTAAAACAGAAACGCCATGAAGGCAGAAGTCCTTGACTGCTCTAACTGCTGTGTCCCCAGCGTCCAGGACGGTGTGTGACACACACTAAGTGCTGAATAAATATTTGTGGGATGACCACACACTCAGAAAAGCATCTCATCTAGTCAGCTGTGAACTGTTCCTTTGAAAACAAGAGACACAAAATGAGGATGGACTGCATCAGCACGTGTAGCATGACTCACCCCATTTCCCCACAACTGGGGACCCACACGAAGGTGGAGGAGGGGCGGGGTGCCCAGCGGAGGGCCTCTGGCCATCCCTCAGCTCGGCCTCTGCTCGGGGTCTTTCTAACTGAGACCCCGGCTTCCGGCTGACAGCTCGATGACCACTCTGACCAGGCGGCCACCCTCCTGTCATCCATGTCCATCCCGGCTGGGAGTCCAGTTTGGGCCGAGACCTCAGAACCAACACTGAGTGAGGGTGTGACCCCCACATGTGAAATGCACTGATCTCACACTCCAGGGAATAGCTGATGTCCAGTGTCCGGTCAGCCAGCTGACATTCGGGGGTGTCCCCCCGACGTCCACTGTCAGGAGCTGCAAGGCTTGTGAAAATGAAGCCATACACCACTTTCCTGAGTCAGCGTGGGTCTAGGGAGATTTGACCTCTCTGTAACTTTAATTTTAAACTAATTCCTAAAGCTGGAGGAGATTTGCAACGCAGGTTGATGGATCATCTTAAAGGCTCCAAAGTCCCATGAACTATTTCAAATGCCCTTGGGGACGCCTCATCGCAAAGCTCAGCTTCTGGCGGCCAGTGCCCCCTCGGCAGACCCACAGACCGGCTCAGGGGCCCGAGTCCACACCACCTGCAGGCGCACACCCCTCCGTGCGAGGAGAGGGGAGGAAGGGGAGAGTTTGGTAAGGGGGCGCGCGGCGCCGGGCCGGGGGACGCTCAGGACACTCAGGACGCTGCAGGAGGAACGTGCTAGACTTCTTCCAGAGCCCAAACAGGATGATAACTCCCGGAGCCATAAAGGGAGTCTCCAGGCAAAGGCTGCCAGCCACCGGCCACGCCACAGCAAACAGAGCTCCCCGTTCTCCAAGAAGACCCATTCCTGCAGCTCGCACCTCACTAACTCCGTCAGATATGAAACTTCTAATTGTATTTCGTTTGTCAAATGACTCCCCCTGTGACTATCTCGTTAGTGTTTGTCTCACTCTGGTCATTACCTGGACTTTGCAACTGCAGTGCTTTATTTCACCTTAGAGTGACTCTCCCTCTCTCTGTCTTCTCTTTATCCACGATCAAAAAGTTCTCCTTGTCGTAATAATTAATAGGTTCTTTGCTACAGTGATTATAGTCAGATCACCTTAATAAAGCACAGCTCTGAGTGCCATCCAGTCCAAGTCTGATCCCCACTAGGCCAGAAAGACTCTCCTCTCCTCCCCACCCCACCCCCCAAAATTCTCTGTGTCCCAGGCCCCCGATAGGCTGCACCGTTATGACAAGGAGCCTTCCTTGCTCTCAGGGGGACTTAGTCTGGAATTCATCAACGGGATAAACAGGAAATTCACTGGAGGGCAGGGGTGAGTGAAGCCCTAACATCTCTTCTTATCGATGAAAACCAGAACAAGTCACTTGGCTGTAGAAATCCCAGGGTTTACACAGAACCTACCCAAGTCACAAGAGCTCTGTTCACGGGGAGACGTTAAATTGGGGTGGACTCCACCCAAACACACCTCTTGACTGCTGACACCTGATTTGAGATTTTCTGTGGGCCTCTACCTTCTCACTGAAGGAGGAAAAAATGTATCCTCCCCAGGGTTTAGTCAGGACATGTGCGGTCACAGTGCAGTAACAACCAACCCTGAAACTTCAATGGCTCCAACAGCGAAGTTTGTTTCCGGCTCACACGACAGGTCCACTGCGTGCTGGGGAGGGAGCTGTGCTCCCTGTAGTCACTCAGGGATCCAGGCTGATGGAGGCACGGAGTTGGGAGAAGGGCACAGAGCAAACCACACGCTGGCTCTTAAAGCTCCTGCCCCCAGAGCCCAGTGTCACTTCTGCTCATGCCGCATCAGCCAAAGCCAGTCGCACACCCATCCGTAACTTCAGAGGAGAAGGAAGTGTAGTCTGGCACGGGCCCCCTGAGGAAATGCAGAAATACTGAAGGTCACTGCACTGACCCCAGGCCAGCAGCCATGATGGGCACTGCTTCCCCTCCCCCACAACCACTGTGCAGTCACTTTTACTGTTCATCCTCATAACGAGCCCGAAAGAAAAGCAGTAGTCTGCATTTTTATTACAGATGAAGAAACCCAAACTGTCCTGAATGGGTCTCAGACACACAGTCCTGCCCCACCCACCCGCTTTCAATTGCTCGCGCGTGCTCGCTCTCTCTCTCTCCCCCCCACCCCACCCCCGACTTGGCCCTGAGTTCTTCAAGGGGAAGACAGTGCTTCCTCCATCTGACCAGCAAAGTGACAGGCACTCAGAACTGTCTGCAGGGTGAGTATGTCCAGTCCATGGCAGGGACGTGTGAGAAAGCCTGGGCTGCCCCAGCACTGGGTGCTCCCCTGGCTCCCGGCAAGCACCACGACAGCCCCTGCCCGGCGGGCACCAGCCTGGGGGGCGGACGACTCAGCAAGCATTCCGGGGCTGTCAGGAGACTGGGGGTCCTGCGCTGCTGGCCTCCTGCTGCTCCACATCCATCCAGACCCAAACAAGCCACCAGAAAAATCCCGGAGGTTGTAAACAAAAGCTCCCCAAGTTTTCATCGGTGTGGGCTTTTAACCACACAGACTGCTGGCTTATTAAATAAAGTAAATTAGGTCTCAATTATTTGCTTGCACACCAGGCAGGAAAAATGAAATTTTCAATTTAAAAGTAATATTGCTCTTAACACACAGAAGCGGATCTCCAAATGGACTTTCTGTACTCTGCTGCCAGGAGAGGTCAGAAGCGGATCTCACGGAGGGGTCCCTCCCCCGTGGGAGGGACCCCGGGTCCTTTCAGAGGAGCCGGGTTCTGCGTACCGGAAAAGCAGTTTGGGGAGGAGCAGTGGCACTCAGCCATTAACTGAATCTTCTTTTTTATTTTATTCAGGTTCAAGTGCCACATCCCTGCCGAACGCCCTGATTAACACTGCCTTTCGGCACCGGGAAATCTAAACCAGGCACAGCCAAGGTCTCTGAATTTACATCCTGCGGTGCAAAGGGCGAGTAGCGGCAGGTGAGCTGTGCGCACTGCGGGCCCCTGTCGGTCCCGTGACCCGGGAGCAGATATCGGAGGCGGCTTCAGAGAGGAAGCTCCCGAAATCCACTCCAGCTGCTCTATTCAGGCTCCATGGGCAAACGTGCTCCAAGAGCCCATTTCTTATCTTGAGTTGAAAAGCCAGGATTCAGCCACGTCAGTCCCATTCGAGGTCCCCCCTTCCAGGGACCCGTTTTCCTCAAGGGCATCTACAATGAGCATGTAATGGTTCTAATGGAATAAAAATAATCTTTCCAGTGTAGATTATTTAGAAGTTTAAAGAGTTTCAGGTTGGCCTGGGGGCAACCCAATGACTAGTCAAACACACGTGAAGGGGGGCTCGTGCAGGATGGAGACCAGCTGCGTTCTATTTCAGCCGAGGGCAGAAGGGGCAGGAAGGAGGCTCAGCTACAGAAGGGGGGATCAGAGGCAGGTTTGGCCAGCACGGCCGCGGCCTCCCCAGGAGAGTCAGGCCGCCGGCCCTGGAGGTGGCACGTCAGAGAGGGCAGAGAGGGCAGGCCCAGGGGGCTTTCAGTGGGTGACTCTGAGAAGTCATCTCTTACATGCTCTCAATTTCTGTTTTGCATCTAAAACATGGGGACGCCTTAGGACTGGCTTCTTCAGGGTTTTAGAAGCATTAAAAGGTAAGCACAGACAACGTATTGTCTTGGTGTCCGGCACCCAGTTAAAAAATTCATCTGTGCGGAGTATTTGGTACCAGCTAACCTTGCAAAGGTCTCTTTGTGCAGAAGTTATCAGCAACTGGAGAGATTTATTTGTTGAGTTTACACAGAGAGCTGCCTCCAAGGAACTCCAGACCTGGATAGAAAACCCTCGCATGATGGGTTTTTGTTTTTGTTTTTGAGTCAGAACGACAGGATGATGTAGGGAGAGGAGATATGGCTGGCAAACAAGAACAGAAAAGGAAAACACAGGAGGGAGGCGCAAGTGGGGGAGAGGAGGGAAGGAGGGGGCTGGGAGGAGAGACGCAGCAGGCGTGAGGACCCCGTGCGGGATAAGTCCCCCCTCCAAAGCAAGTGAGGATCTGATGCTTCAGAAGGTCGCCCGGGGAGGGAGGGCCATGAACGTCCTGCCTGCAGCTCCTTCGGGCTCTAAAGTCCACGTCTTCAAGGTCGGAGAGCACGCCTCCCCCTCAGCGCCCAGGACAACGTCTGTGCGCTGGAGGCCCATCGCCATTTGCTAATTGTGCCTGTGCCCCTCCAGCCTCAGGTCTTTGGAGGCCTGCTGAAGCCCTCAGAGCCCATGCCGTCGGTCCCCAGGAGGCACGCGGCAAACACCAGCGTCCCCAACAGCACTGCTCTGTCTCCCTCAGTCTCCCACTTTCCCCACCAAGTCAGGGCCAGCCCCTGTGGCCAGTCTGGACTTGGGTTCACAAGCCCAGTAGCTACAGCACCAGCTTTGCAGCCACAGCCATGGTGTGTGTGTGTGTGTGTGTGTGTGTGTGTGTGTGTGTGTGTGTGTGATCTCTGTAGACACATCCACGGGAAATTACTACTGGAGGCGGGTGGCAGCAGCACGTCCTGTAGATCACTGCTCCTGACCTCTGCTGGCAGCCCAAACGGCCCTCCAGAGGACCCGGATAACGCATTCCCCCTCCCCGAGACCCGTATATCCTCCAAATGTGCCCGGTGAGGAATGTGGCACCTGCATCCGAAGCCGGCCTCTCCCCACGCCGCCCGGCGACCCGCAGAGGCCTGCGCATCTCTAATGTCACTGTGTTCAGGCTGTTCGGGCACTTCGAACTGGAAGAGAAATCAGCACTCGAGAAGCCGCACAAAGGCTCCAGCCCGAGTGTTTGCTAAATGCAGGCTCCCCCAAACCCCCCAAAGCCCTAAAGTTCTCCTGCCAGCCGCCCACCCAAACTGAAAACACCTGCCTTGGATGGAACATTCAGGAACTGCTGTCAATAAAGGCAGGCGTTCCTTCCTTTCTCCTGGCAATGTCAACATAGAGAAGATGACCAAAGAGGCCAGGGAGGGGAGCACTGCGACGCCCCAAGGGAGAGTCCAAGCTGCACTGTGAGGGTGTTAGCGTCTCCATTGATGCTCCTAATAAGAATATTCCATCATGGCCGACAGGTATCAAGCACTACTGTGAGCCCAGGCCTGAGCTCTCACGCCCTCACATCATCTCTCTCAGCACCACACACCTCTAGGGGACAGGACTATCACCGGCCTCCCTCACTGAGGGGAAAGCTCACAGGCGTGCACGCCCGCCCGCCCGCACTCCCAGGACAGCCCAACCCCGAGACGGCTGCAAGAAACGGGTCTTGAGGATGCAGCTCAGGGTGTGTGCTGGGTGGGGCCGGGAGGGAGACCGCCCCACGGAGCCCCAGGAGCGAGGGCCCCTAACACACCGACAGTGATCGTGCACGGGGCCTGCACCAGAGGCCTGGGGAGGGCGCTGCTCCCTGCCCTGCCCCGCCCTGCCCTGGTCCTGCCCTGGTACCGCCCTGGTCCTGCCCCGCCCTGCCCTGGTCCTGCCCCCTGCCCTGCCCTGGTCCTGCCCCCTGCCCTGCCCTGGTCCTGCCCCCTGCCCTGCCCTGGTCCTGCCAGGCGGTTCGGCTGGGTAGGTCCTCCCCAGGGGAGAAGCAAGCAGGAGGGCTGCAGACCCTCACGCAGAGCACAGCGCAGCACACTGAGGCTGGTTAGAACATTGTGGGGGGATTCTGTTTGGTTTGGGGGATTTTTATTTTGTTTGTTTATTTATTTTTTGAGCCAACTACCTACCAACTTAAGGCTCTTTTAAACACCTGCTTTCTACCTTATTGCAGTGACCTCTGGTGGTCAAGAAGCAGACATTGCAGGCCCAAATTAGAATTCAATTGCTTAATTTCAAGCAACGCTAAGTAACAAATGCCTTGAGGTTCTTTAAGAGCCTCCAAGAAGAGCAGAAAAGGAAGCAAGCATGAAGCGTTGGGAGCTCCTGCCTGCCCCACGGAAGGAGAGCTGGTGTCACCTGACCCTGAGTCTAACCCAGCACGGGGCTCCTCACACGTGCTCCCTGCACAACTGGGAGGGGCCTCTGAGCTCCGGCCCGGGGTGAGGCCTCAGCCCCCGCTTCCCCACTCTCCACCCGCTCACCCACAGGCTGATGGCGTCTCGATGCCAGGCTTAGAGGGCAAGGGCAAAGGCTCAGGGAGGTTTTCAGACAAGCGTCAACCTGCCAAGCGACCTGCTAGGAGCTCGGGGAGGGAGGGCTTCTAGCAGGCTGGCATCTCAGTGCACCAGCCAGCCTGCTGCAGCTGCCCTGGGGAGTGCGTGCAGGAGGTGGGGAGCTGGTATTCCCGTTCCCCTTCAGCATCACAACGCCCAACCAGAAGGTCTGCGGGAAACAAGCGGGGGAGCAGGGCTTCTGCCCACACCCTGCCCACACCGAGGGGCCCAGGGGGGCCCGGGGGAGGAGTGCAATGAGGCATTTGCTTCTGAAGAGTCGTGCTGGACACTGGAACTGCTGGCCTCAGGCTAGGAGGAAGGAGGACAAAATCCCAGGGGATGGACAAACACCTGCGTAGCCCTAAGCCAGCTCTGTGGGCATCTGGGGGTGGCAGACGAAACGTCTTCCATGGGAAACAAAGCTGGGCAGCATGTGTGCTGGGATAGGGAGTGAGGGGTGCACGGGGCCCCCAGCTGAGAACAACAAAGCTGAGCCCAAGATAAGAGTCTCTGTCACCTTATCCCCAGGACCACCCCCAAACCGGCCTAGACAGATGCTTTTAAATCCTAAAAACCTTCAGAGAAAAGGATCTAACAACCTCAGAGTCACCCATTCTAGCAGCTTCTGGAAGTTTCCAGTTCAGAACATCCAGAAGTTAATCTTTCCACATGTTATTTCAACCTCTTGGTTCATCCACAGTGTGTAGGGCTTTGGCCAAATCCCCCAAAATAAATGACAGATTCTCCCCAGGTATCTGCAAGCATCAGTTTAGACAGGCTGGACCCCGGTGTTTGAAATATGAAAACAGGCTGGCTTTCTAGCCTGGTATTTTTTGAAACTCAAAATGGATGTGGAATATCAATATTGTCTCAATTTTCCTTTATCTGCGAGGAGACGTCAGCGAACCTTCTGCCCAGGATTGTACAAGCGTCATTAAAAGGAAAATGTCCGTGGTAATTGTGCCTTTATGCATATTTCTTCACTCCAATATTCTATAACATAATAATGCTTCACATTTCCACAGAACTGTCTTTTCAGCATGTTTTCACATTATGCTTAATTTCGTAAGTTTCTCAGCCCCACATAACGACACAGTTCAATGCAAAATCAGATATAAATCTAGCTTAAGAGACTCTCAACAGGAATTTCATTTAAAACTATAAATGTTAAAAGATTCTGGCTCTGATTTATGTTATGTTGTGTGTGTGTTTTCAAAGAGAAAGCGTAACGGCCGTCTTAACAATAGATGCTCAGCCTTCACGGGCCTAACCCGACAGCCTCCACCCCGCCGGAAAGCGGGCAGGGAAGGGGACAGACAGGCGGCCCCACGGTCAGAGTGCCAGCGCCCAGCCCGGCCACGGCCGCGCGTGAGCAGGTACCTGACCCGACTGCCCGTGCTGGCTCAGGGGCAACTTTTAAGGAATAATTATCAGCTTCTTCTCATCTCCCTGCTCCCCCAAACACTGGGGCAACATCTAAGGGGCCTCGCTGTGCCCACCTGTCCCTGTCTTTATAAAACACGGGAGAGGGGTCAAAAGGGCAGGCAGTAAACCCCGGGTCCGGAGTTTAAGCTGTACCCTCCCTTTTGATGTTCAGGACCCCACACTTTTAAAGGTGAAGCGATACCCCTGATGCCCGTTCACAAATACACGTGGGAGATGTGCAAACGGACCCAGTGCTGAAAGCCAGTGGCGGGGGGTGCCCTCAGGAGCCCTGAACTGGGAGTCTTGGCGGAGTGAATGAAGCTGGAAGAGGCATTCACACCCATGTCTAAGCACACCACGACCACGTTAACACACGGCTGTTTACACACTGGGCTGTGAGGTCTGGAGCCACTATGCAGCCCGTCACGTGCATGGTGTTGAGACGACTTTAATACACAAATTATTTACGTCATGAAAACATCTTTGTGGCGCTGGCATTATGCTGTCAACGCGAGGCAACACGGCAGCAGATGAGTGAAATATGCTGTCTGCTTCTGAAATTCTATTCCAAAATGCTCAAGGCCAGAAACTTCAGTTAGCAGTCTGGAACCCACCACGTCTGAAATTTCACTTGGAAGGTGGAGCTATTGTGAGTTGCAACCCCCAAAAGGGTAAGTCACCACGTTGCAACTGTAAAATCCACTTATTGAAAGAAGACCGAGGTATCCAAACCCTCTGATAGCACTTAACATATTAAAAAATGTGCACTGCAAAGCTCTAAAACGGCCTGAATTCCTCCATAAAAAATGTTTTTGCCACTTCTAATGGACTCCACCCAACTCCACGCAGGATCTGTGGGAAACACGCCCCCAGAAAAGCAGCAATTGAAATGGCTTGACTACGTGTCTTTCCAGGAAAGTGAATTATATATAGGTCTGTGTTCACGCCCCCACGCCCCTCCAGGTTACCCATTTTCCTCCCACACACCACAGCCCACAGAAACGGAGAGAAAATTGTCAAGCGAGTTTAAGCACTTGGATACCTAATTGCAACTAATCTAAGAGCCTCATCTTTCTGCCTTTTAGAACTTTGGTTTCTGACTTGAAATCGAGTTCCATCAGCCAAGCTGACACATGCCAGTCAGCTTCATGCATTTCACAAAATAAAATGCCCCTGGAGGTAAGCGGGCCCCACGCCGACGCGCTTGCCCACGCCCCCATCTGGTTTGCACTAATTCGCTCCAGCCGGGCGCTCACGACGGTGCAGAGGTTTACAGAAGTGCTGCTCGTCGTCACTCAGAGCCCTCACACAAAGATATCCTAAAGGGCCCCGGACTTACCAAAGACAAAACAGGTGTCTCCAATCAGAAGAGTGCCCATTTATGTCCCCTCTGCCACATGAAATGCAAGGGCTGCCCAAGCATTTTGTACCTTTACAACAGAAGCAAGGCTTTCTGTAACTGTGTTTGATCATGATGAGGAGGAGGAAACACAAGAGGAGAAACCACAAAGCCACGCTCCAACAATATATTAAATGCCACAATTCAAACTTCACACACTCATAAAGTAACCCTGCGCCCAACAGAGCACCCTCCAGAGGGGGGCTGTGAGAGCCTTTAGACCTGCCTACGTAAACATCTTTGTTTTTCACATAAATGGGTTCATACAATATCTGTATTGTTACAGAAACTAATTTTTCAAAGGAACAGTAAACAAATAATGAACTCTAATGAATAATATGCATGTACACTGATGTATTTAAGAGAAGTGTGAGGGCTGTCCAGAAAAATCCAGTCATAAATGCCTCTATTTTTCATATTGCATGGTGGGATACTTTCCGGACAGTCCTCATATATTGATGTCTGCAACTTTCTTTGAAATGAATTAAAATATTAACATGGGTGGATGGATGGATGAATATGAATATATGGATGGGTGGGTGGGTGGGTGAGTGGATGGATGGATGGATGAGGAATGGATGGATGGATGGATGGATGGGTGATAAAGCAAGCAGAATAAAATGATAATTGCAGAAGCTAGTTGGTGGGTATATAGGTTTAACTGCAAAATTCTTTCAATTTCACTGGATGTTTACAATTTTCAAACTGAAATGGCAAAACAAAACCCTAATTTTTTCATTTAATATTAGAGCACTGATCTCTTTCCACATCAATACATACAAATCTCTTTATCCTCTTCAATAGCTGCAAAGATTCCAGTTTATGGGTGCACCACAACCGGTTAACCAATCTCTGGCAGACAGAACTTAGGTTACTTTACAATGACAACCCTGCAGTGAGTACCCATGTAAACTTCTTTGAACACACCCTTGATAGCTTTTCTACAGACCAAATTCCTAAATGAGGGACTGTTGACTCAAAGAGAATAAATATTCTACTTTTGATAATGTAATAACAACAGCAGCTAACACCCACTGCAAGTTTACTCTGTGCAGACACTGTTGTAGGCACATCTCAAGTTTATCTCTTATGTGCCTCACAGCAACCTAATTAAGCAGGTACCACTGACCCTCGTTTTATAGTTGAGGAAGCTGATGCACAGAGATTCAATAATTTGCCCAAGGTCTTACAGCCAGAAAGTGGCAGTCTGACGCCAGAGCTGGTACTTGTAACCATCGTGCTTACAAATCATGGTCAAAATGATCAAATCAATGTGTATTTCCCACCAACAGTGTTTGAGAGTCACTGTTTTCCCCAAGATGTGTTGTTTTTAAATTTATCTAAAACTTAAAGAAAACAAGGCCCATGTTTCCAGATACCATGAAGACAGATGCAAAGAGTCCAGAGTGGCAGAAAACGGCTGGACAGGGAATGCCATGCTAATCAGAGCAAGGGCACAGGGGCGAAGGAGGGCACCTTTCTGCTCTATGCAGAGGCTCCCCGTGCTAGTCCAACCACAGGACGCACCTTCCCCGGGCTCTGCAGTGACACTGACAGGCAAACATACCAACAAAACTCTCAAACTTCTATTTATAAACCCTATGGATCCCCAACCCATCTCCCCAAATGCATGACTGTAATCCCACGTAGTCTGCCTCCGTTTTTCTTTATCAGACAGCTGCTACTAGAAAGGACTACATGAGCACGTATATCATCTCTGCTTCCATCATCTACATGATTAATTCAAATAAATCTTTAGACAATGCTGGATGTGTCAGTGGGACATTATCATCAGCAACCTCAAAAGGTTCTTTTGTTTTATTCCCTAAAACATTATAAATGGTCCCATTACAAAACTGATTAAGAAATCTTCCTACAGCAGGCTGTCGTACCCGCCCTAAACTTAGCCCTAACCAGCCTTAGCCTGGCCTCCCTGAGATGCAGCCCTAGCACAATCAGCTTCAAATACAGGAAGCTGAGGCGCTAGAAAGACCCCCCTGCAAATTTGGGGCATTGGCCTAGCTGACTCTCACAGCACAATAAAGCAACAAACACAATGTAATTGATATGGCTGGCTCGCTTAGCAGAAACATAACAAACTATAAAAAATGGGTTTGGAGCAAGAGTTAGAGGAGAAATAGAAACGAAGCACTTCAAATGAAAAACTGATCATCTCAGATGCAGGCAGGGTGGGAAAGCACAGACCTCGAACCCGAAGGACCTGCGTTCCACTTGTGATCTCACAACTAAGTGTGTGAACACATTTCGGAATGTGACAGTCCCGGCTGCCGGATTAGGACAGCAATTCCGACTTTGTGGGCGATCAGAACGCTAAACGTAAAGCTAGGTGCAGCCCCTAGCAAGTCGCAGCACCCCTGGAAATGGCGCTGCTGGCACTGTGGTACCACCATGAGCGTGCCAGCGAGTGCTCACGGAGCACTTTCCACGTAGGAGTGAAAATCCACTGTGTGTTGACACATTTCCTCTTTTTGCATATTTCTTGGTGAGGATGAGGATGAGAATGATGAAAGATTTCAAACTTCCCCAAAACCATAGAATATCATAAAAACCTACTGGCCTATCAACCATGTTTGTAAATCTTAATATTCTGCTGGATTTTCTCAGATTTATTTTTTAGAAATAAGAATTACAGATATAATTAGAGAGCTAACGATCCCATCTCATTCTCTGCCCTCCAAGAGGTAAGCACTGTTTTCCATTTAGTTTAGTATCCATAATGGTACCATACAATACATCTCTTTCTGCAAGTTGTCTTATTTTTCACTTAGCTCTTTTGATCCTTATACACATAGTTTTAGCTTATTCGTTTTAACTGCTACAAACTATTCATTATGCAAATACACTACAATTTATGCATTCTACTACTGATGACCATTTGTTTTCAAATTACTATTAGTGTAAACGATGCTACAAAGAACATTCTTGTATATATCTCCATGCACAGGTAAAGTATGACTGTAGGGCGGAAGTTCTCTAAGTATGGTCTGTGGACCCCATCCCAACCAGCTTTTATAAAGCCACGAATTCAAACTATCATTGTAAAATACTAAGAAGCTACTGGCCTTTTGCCTTCGCCACTATGTTGACATGTGTACGGCTGGGGCAAACATAATAGTGTATAAGACTGTTGGGGCCTTAGCACAAATTAAGGCAGTAGCAACAAACTGTGCTAGTAGTCATGTAGTCTGCATTACCATGCACTTAGAGAAACACACACACACACACACACACACACACACACATGTTTTGCTTAAGAATTCCTTAATGTAATAAAACTTATTGATTTTATTAAACCTCAATCTTTAATTACATGTCTTTTCAATATTCAGTGTGACAACAATGAAAGTACATATAACGCACTTTTGCAAACTGAAGTACAACGGTTGTCTTGAAGAAAAGCACTCGTGTGATTGTTTGAGCTGCCAGCTAAACTAGCCACTTTTTGCACGGAGCACCACTTTCACTTAAAACAATGACTGACAAACTGTGCTTATTCAGACTTGGGTATCTGGCAGAACTTCTTTTTCTGGCCAAGATGCAGTAACAGGGACTGGGTGTACCCTCCTGCTTGGGAACAACTAAAAAGCTGGACGACATATGGAAAATATCAGTTGTCTAGCCAACGGACATCGGGCAATGAACAACAGTGATCCTAGAGAGATAAAAAATAAACAAAGTGAGACCTATGACTGCCCCAGCTACTTTCTGGAGAAAGTTTCCAGGCCATGGCACAGGAAGGGGACCTAGGCAGAGCCCAGCATTCTCCCTGAGTTGAGAGGAAGAAACCAGGAATCCAAGGAGTCAAGGCAGTTGGAGGTACAGGGCTGGTAACTGGAAAAAGCAGCACAGAGAACCCCAGAGGGTCCCACTCAGGTATTCCAATACATATACATCAGTGCATGTGTGTGAGGAAACTACCTGAGGCCATGTAATGAATCACACAAAATAATTAGAGAAAGCAATCACCGTCACCCACACTTGGCCTGGAACAGTGCCTGTTCCCACCAACCACAGTGAAAACTTCATAATACAGAAAGCACAGGGCAGAGTACTCAGTAGAATTTTACCTCAGTAGTGAAGAAAAATCAGCCCTAGACTCCATACTGCTGTGGATCCACCTAACAAAGCATAAAAGCAAGGCCTCAACAGACCAAACTGATACCAAATAACATAACCATATTCCAGGACAAAGCACAAGAATATTTACAGGAATGAAAATGTATCCAGTACCCACATGGTGGAATTCATAATGTCTGAGATCAGATCAAAATTTTCTAAGCATGCAGAGAAGAAAATATGACTCATAATGAAAGGAAAAGTCAATCGCAACCAAAAATGACACGATGATAAGATTCTAGATATGAAGACTGAATGTGTTAAGAAGACACATGGAAATTTTAATCAGACCCAAGTAAATCTTTTAAAGAAGAAAGCTGCAATGAAAACCTAAGATGCAGTATGAGAAGGAAACCATTCTGGTTAGGATTAACAGAAAATTGAACATCTCAAAAGAAAATATTAGTGAACTAAAGACATAGCAATAGAAAGAATCCAAAATGAAACACAGAGAGAAAAAAGAGGAAAAAAAATGAATGGAGCATCAGTGACAACTTCAAGAGTCTCATATCTGCATACAGTTCCCAAAGAAGAAGAGGGGACAGAACTTTAAAAAATAAATAAATAATGGCCAAAATGTCAAAAATTGATAAAAACTATAAATCTAAAGGTCCAAAAAGCTCAATAAGCTTCAAGCACACACACACACACACACACACACACACACACACACACACAACCACATAAGAAAACTATACCAAGGCATACACCTTAATCAACTTGCTTAAAACCAGGGATAAAGAGAAAATCTTTAAAGCAGCCACAGGGAACGGACACACTCTGTACAGAGAAACAACAGTAGGGAGAACTACAAAGTTTTCATCAGACACAATGCAAGCAAGCCTGAAGACATAAAGCACCTTCTTTAAAGCTCTGGAAGGAAAAACTATCAACCTAGAATTCTTTACCCATTGAAAATAGCTTTCAAAACTAAAGACTTTTTGCAGAAATATAAAAGCTGAAAGTGCTTATGACCAGCAGACACAAGCTACACAAAACGTTAAGGGAAGTCATTCAGGCAAAACAAAAACGATACCAGATGGAAACAGGAACCTACAGAAGGAAATGAGGAGCACCAGAAATGGTAATTCTATGGGTAAATATAAAGACATTTTTATTATTTAAGTTTTCTTAAAAGAAAATCAACTATTTCAAGCTGAAATAACAATTAAGTGTGGGGTTTATTAAACATATCTAGAAGTAAAATATATGAGAGGAATAGAGAAAGGATGGAAGGGAGAAATTAATTATACTACTGTAATGTTCCTACTGTACATGAAGTGGTACAGTGTCACTTGAAAGTAGATGGGGATAAGTTGAAGCTGAATACATAAAACTCTGTAACAACCACTAAAATACCAGAGTTACAGCTAATAAGCCAACAAAGGAGATCAAACAAAATCATAAAAACTCTCCCTTAATCCAAAGGAAGGTAGGAAAAGGGAAATGACAGATGCATTAAACAGAAATCAAATGGAAACACCACCGTATTGATAATCACATTGAATGTATTAATGTATGGTCTCAATACCTCAAATAAATGACAGAGGTTATAAGATCGGCTTAAAAAGCAACATTCAACTACGTGCTGTCTCCCCGAAGCCCCCTTTGAATATAAAGACCAAAACATAGGTTGAAAGTAAAGGGATGGAAGAAACTATATCAAAAACTATGTCAAAACTAGTCAAAAGAAATCTGGAATGGTTTTATAAATATCACTTGAGAAGTTTTCAGAACAAAGTAATACTACCAGGGATAAAAAAATAAAATAAAATAAAATAAAAGAGTCATTTCCTAATGATAAAGGAGTCAATTAACTAAAGGACACAATAGTCATAAATGTTTCTATACCAGACAAGACTGCTTCCACATATATGAAGCAAAAACTGATAGAAATACAAACAGACAAATCCATAATTACACTTAGAGATTTCCACACCCCTCCCTCAAGAACTGACAAAACAAATAATCATGAAAAGTAATGATGTAGAGATTTGAACTCAAGCACTACCAACCACCTTACTTATTTGACATTTATAGAACTTTCCAACCAACAGCAGCAGAATATACATTCTTTTCAAGTGCACACAGAATATTTACCCAGATAGATGATATCCGGAACCATAAAATACATCTCAATAAATTTAAAAGAATTCAAGTCATACAAAGTATGTTCTCTGACATACTTTTATCCCACAATGGAATGAAATTAAAAATTAATACCAGAAAGGTAACTGGCAGATATTTTTTCAATAATGAACATAGTAAGACTCTCACTTCAACTGATTGTATTTGATGCCCATAACAAAACTTAAGTTTTTAAGTAAAAATTAGAGTTTGGGAAAACTTATATTCACCACTATGAACTTGACAGCTTACAAAAACTTAAAAGCTTTTCTGATGGCATCCACTGGGAATTATATTATTAAAGGCAATTTTTTTTTGTATTGCACAATGAAATATGCCAACATTTGGAAGATCTGCACAACTCAGTGAACCAATATTTCCAAAATAACCAATGTAATTTCACAAAATCACGCCTGGGTAGATCTTTTCAAAGACCTATATTAAAAGATTCACACGCACACACACATACACACCAACAGGACAGACTGATGAATTTTAATGTAACAATGTACAAAAAAATTCATTGATATAGTTTCAGATTCCACATTGCAATTAACCTCTAAGAAAGTAGCACTTGTCAAGTTTTGGTGTAGTATCAAAGAAGAATATTCACAACTCTCTGAAAAGGAAATTAAATACTGTACTTCCTCCTTTTCTAATTATGTATCTGAATAAGCCTAGATTTCTTCATTTATTTCAAATACTGCAACAGATGGAAAGCAGAAGCAGATATGAGGATTCAATTCTCTTTCACTAAGACGTTAGAGAGATTTGCAAAAATGTACAACTGCTACTCTTCTCGTTAAAGTTGGTTTTGTTTTGGGAAATATAGTTACTTTTCATTAAGCAATATGCTATTTATGTGAACAGAAAGTAAGTTTATTACTGTTAGGATTTCATGAATTAATACAGGTTTTACTAATCTCTCAGTTTTCATTTAATGCAGTAAATATTCTAGCCATCCCCCATAAACAAAAGGTCTTTGGGATTCTCAATAATTTTTAAGAATGTAGCGATCCTGAATCCAAAACTATTGTTCTAGAGAAGTTGAAGTGCTCAGTCACAGGCTATACAAAAAGTAGGTGTTTCTTAATATTTGCAAAGTCACCAGGAGATTCCAAGCTAAGTAACAGACTGTTCACTGCTGATGACTGATAGAGCCCTTGATTGTATAACCGTAATAATGATGATCATAATAGCAGCGGAGGCTCCCATGCATTAAATAAACCCTTACTGTGTGCCAGCCATTGCTCCCTAACTAAAATCCTTGTTACCCTCAACAATCCTGGAGCATGAACATTATTTGCACATTATGGACAAAGACACAAGTTCAAAGAGTTGCCGTAGAAGACAAGGGAGTCAGGATTTGGAACCCAGATCTGACTCATTTCAAACCAACAGCAGCTCCCCCTTGCAAACTTCTCTGAAACCACGCCCCGAGAGTCTGTCTGTTCATACTGCCACAGTTTTCCTCGGAGCACCTGCCCGACAGAGTGTCACATAGCGTTTGAGCATCACCTCTCTCTCTGCCCCGTCAGAATGTGACTCTATGAGTGCCGCAGAGATTTTTCTCTGTCTCCCTACATCCAGGGCCTATAGCAATGTCTGGGACATCATAGCAGATGACCCAATAAATATTTGCTGATCAGGTGAATGAATGAATCACCACAGTCACAGGCAGTTCTGTAATCTGTGCTGCTTAGAGCTCCAATTACACTCATAGTTGTTATTGTCCTCATCAATTATTTAAATTAGAAAGTCCTATAGGGCTCAATCTATTCATACCACATATTTCTACGATGGGGAAGGGCAGGACACACCTCCCCATTTTGTGGAAGGAGAAATCAAGGCCCAGGTGGTTGTTTTGCTACAGGTCCCGTGGGGTTCAGACAGAAGCATTTATTTAGCTGGGGTGGTGGGGGGAGGTAGAATGGGGTGCACATTCCCAGCTAGACATGGGAGGGACGGGGAGGGGCTGGAAGCTAGGCACTCAGTCTTCAACCCGCTACTGGTCATTTCAAGTGATTCAAAATCCTAACTTCAGAACACTTTGAGGGCCAGGTCAAAAAGGACAAGAGTGTGCTCACTGCAGATAACCCAAACGCTTACTGCGTGTGCAGAGGTCCGTGCAGTGCCCTGGGTTGGCGAACAGGCAAAATGACCACAAAGCCAGGAGATGGGGACACAAAATGAGGAATGACAATGCTGAAGTGCCTCTCTAAGCCCCTGGGGACACCACTGAGTAAGTAGGGAGCTCAGCACCAGGCAGGGTGGCCAAGGATTAGCACACTAGAGAAGCCTCAGGAGAAAGGCTGACCTTGAATGTAGGACTCAGATTCATGGACAGGAGCAAGCAGGACATCCAACTGTGGTTTCAGAGAACAACCAGGGACCTGCTGGTGAGGACACCTGGGTCTAAGCTTCTTGGGAACCAGAGGGCTGAGTGTGTCTGGCCCTTCTCATTGGCTCATGCTGACCTGTGGCTGTAGGTCCCCTCTGGCCACCAGTCCTACCGCCCAGAGACTCACAGAGCTCTAGCAGTGAGACCGTGCCATGCGCGACGCCCACTCCCTGCGTGCTGGTCCACATCGCCTCGTTTCTGCCATTAACTTGGACCCAGGAAAGTGGCAGGAAGCAAAATGCCAGAGGATTTCTGGTTGATAGTAAGCGCACACCCAGGCCTTACTACCGAAGGGAACAAATAAAGAGTCACGGAGTCACCGCCATCACCGCCGGGAACACCGAGCTGACTGAGTACACGGAAAACAGGGCCCAAGTGAAGACCGGGACCCAAAGAACAGATAAGAAAATGCAGTCGGGCACGTATTGATCTCCAGGTCAGCGAAACGTATCACTGAGGTTCCATGCGCCGCTCCCTCCAGGTCCAGCGGGCCTCCCAGGAGTCCTGCTTTCAGGTTTTGACCTTAATTGCTGATATTTAAATGCAGAATGTGTATCGCTATTGATCCTCACAGCAGCCTTTTTAATGCTGATATCCAAGATGTTATCAGGAACCTCGCAGCTAGTGAGTGGAGAGTGTGTGTGTGTGTGTGTGTGTGTGTGCGCGCGCGCGCGCGCGCGCCTACGTGCACGCACATGCACATGCATCCACATACAGACAGGAAATGGGGTCAGCAGCTAGAAACTTCTGGAAGCACAAACTCCAACCACAACTCGAGCAAATCCCAGGACCAGGGAGCCACCCACCCCTACCTCCCGCCACTGCTCAGTGAAAGCCACCAAGCCACCACCAACACAAGAGTAAGTTGGTGCCAGAGAAGGTGGATGACAGGAATCAGTCCCCCGAGCCCGGAACTGCTGGGTCTGTTTAGAGAGATGCCCCCCTCTGCCCTGCCCCTATTTCCTGTATTGGAAGCCACCCCTGGAGATTGCTAAAACCTTTTAAAACTAATTTCATAGCCTTGACTTACATCTGATTTCCGGCAAGAGGAGCCTCGATGCAGCAGAAAACCTAGTCACGAGTCCCTCCTGTCCCCTGCGCAGCCTCCCAGCCCTCCGAAATCCAGTCACCTGCATCTCACACCTGCCACGCCTCGTATGCCCACCCACGTGTAAACACAAGGAAGCACAGACGTGTCACCAGCAGCCACATGCTGCAGCCCCTCGCTTTGATGGCATGTCTCCCTGCCTGGCCTCTGCCCACGCAGTCCCCTCCTCACCGGCCCATGGTCACACCTTCACTACCCCCTTGATTTGCCTCAGACACTACTCCTGAGGAAGCCTTCCCAGGCCCAGCACCCCCATTCCACCCTCCACCCCCAGAGTGGGTAAGCAGTGCCCACCTGCATGTTTGTCAGATCCCTGCCACATGTCACCTGTCTGGCTCACTGAAATCATGTTTGGGTCCCTGCCATTCCCACTCCCCTGGGAGCCCTTGAAGACAGAGACCCTGTCTCAAATATTTAGGTGTCTCTCCAGCACCTAGCCCAGCACCTGGCACAGAGATGCACCCCAATTCCTGGTGAATCCGGCTACATCACCCTTCTCAGCCACTCTACTCTGCTGAGGCCAGAGGGGCTGCTGAGACATACCCCAGAAACAGGTGGACACTTCCCACAGTTCCCTTTAATGTAAGAGATCCTGGCCATTCGCCCATGCACCCCTGGAGGCCTGGACATCGCCCTCCCCCACCCCGGGCAGCACAACCGCATGGCCGGGCCCCCAGGCCTTCGGAGCCAGCTCGCGGGCCCTGCAGCGCGGCCCTCACAGGAGAAAGTCATTGCATTCTGATCAGCTGCCTCGGCGATAGGTCAGGCTTCCCGAAGCCTCCCCCAAACGCTGATTAATGGGCAGGAGCAGCTCCTGCGCATCTCATTACACACCCAGCTGCAATGAAACCATCTCTGCTTTACAGTTTTGTGCAGGACATAAAAGTGGGAAATATCCCAGCCTTCGGAGGGAGCAGGCTATGAATATTGAAGCAGCCCCAGGTTATTAATCCAGGACCATTAGTCTTAGGGAGTCACCCTAGCACTGACCCCCTGGAAAGAAATCTCTCTTGCTGGCCATTTCTCATTTCAAATTATCCACAGAGCCACTGTACCTACCACCTGTGAATTATTTGATATTTTGGAGAGGAAAGTAAACAATATAAAAAATCAGCAGAACTTAGGGGATCTATAAATTCTTAGTACGTTATTTTCAGAGTGAGGAAAGCTGATTCATATGGCACTTTACTTCCCAAGATTAATTTAGTTTGCTTTTTTCCTTTTATTAATAGGAGGCAAGCACCCTAGAAAGATCACATTTTTGTTCTCAGCAGCACCTGTCAAGGGGATCCCAGGCCCACAGCCCATATTTGAAGGTTTATCCCCAAAAGGTATTCATGAAGCAGACACTGCGCTGGCGACACGTCAGGCGGACAATTCTTCACAAAGCACCAGGAACAGACACACACGGACGCTTTGTTTCTGAGGGCCAGCGTTCCCCGGCTCGTGCAGGCTGACTGCACGCCCGAACGCCACGTGGTCCCTGTTAGACTGTCTGAGACAGACACGTCACAATGCCGAAAGCAGCCCCCGTCCTGCACTGTCCCCGCTGGGTATCTACCCGCATGCACGAGGTCTGACTGTGGGTGTTCGCAGGGGGTTTGCAAAGCTGGCCCCTCATCTCGGATGTCCACTAGTTCCCCCCCCCCCAGGCTTGCACGCGTGGAACGCTGCTTTGTTTATTCCACTTGGGACCCCGTGTCCGTTTTCAACAGGAGGGCCTATGGCGTCCTTGCACCTCCAGCCTTACTGCGGCCGGGCACGCCCCCTCGGCCCAGCTCCTGCTCGCAGACTCCCATGAGACGTGTGTGGGACCCTCTCGTTCGAATCTCCCATCTGTGCTTCCCTGAGCCACGGCCTGCGTGACCTCCTTGCGATGACCGGATGGTTCGCTAACCCCGCTGCAGCAGGGTTACCCCAACATTAGGAGCTGGTTTGGGGGATGTTTCTTTCTCAACTTTGAAACACTGTACAGTTCTAGTTCTAGAATAACTAATTGGTTATTTTTTCTAACTGCCCCATTATCTCCTATTCAAGTCTTATGGATTTTATTTCTTATTTCACCTCCTCAAACATTTTAGACACATTTGGTCAAATAATCTCCTCAGATTGCTCCATCATCTATAGTCCTCACATGTGAACCTCACCTTCACACCACCTGCCCATCATCCCCTGTGATGGTGAATCTTCTTGTCTGCTTCATAATTGTTGTCCAAGAGCTGACCTGCATTGAGAGCCCCCCATTTTTTCCCCTCGGGAGTCCCACATGTGCCGTCGGTTGAGGAAACATCCCCACAGCACAGTGTGACACTCACGCCTGGCAAAGCACTCAGGGCCCCCCGGTTCCGGACCAAACCTTACATCAGGTTCGCAGGCCAGGGTGTCGACCCCGCATGGACGAGGTCTCCTGTCTATGTACACCATAGGCTGGGTACCCCCCTCTCCTGTAGGAAACGCCTTGTTATAGCCTGGGGATGGGGGCCCCATGGCCCTGTCGTGGACAGAATCTTTCCAGGTTTTATTGACATAAACGACGGCCCCTTCTTGCTCCCAGCCTCGTGGAGGAGGTCCAGTCCCACCTCCCCACGACTGGCGAGACTCCAGGAGAGCTGCTCAAGTTCAACTCTGAATTTCATCTTCTTCTCCCAAGTTCATCTTTGGATTCAACTACGTTTTTGCAGCTTTTATATCTAACCCAACATTTCTATGGGTTTTGAGGTAGAGGAGTGACTCGCACGTGTGCACTTTGTGTCCAGAACGGAAGTCCCACTGGAGGCCCCTCCCCCACGAGGGAGTTCTATGCTTGCCGGACGTTCACCAGGGACATGGCCAGCCCTCCTTGCAATACCCCAGGCATGTGGCCAATAAATACCCTCCAATCAGATAAAGAAAAGAGAATAGCAAAACGATGCCCCCCGGGTATTTGGGGCCCACTTACATCTCTACAAGTTCAGAGGTGCCAAGGCAACTTTGTCTGGGTATCCCCCAAACTCAGAAACCAAGATCTGACTGAACGTGACTTTTTCTAAGAGAGGGTACTTTATGTCATCCTCGACCACGCAGGGTCAGTAACCCAGATCGAAACCTCCCTCCTCACACTCGCTGGTGGCACCGCCAGCACACACAACCCGGGCCGCACCCCGTGCTCAGGCCAGGGCCACCCCAGGCCCTTTCCATGGGCCCCTGTCACTAGCCAGCCAACATCTGGAAAGAAGGGGTAAGAAGACAGAGGCCCGCTGCCACAACGGGGCACTGCACGGCGTGGCAAAGGGGCGATGCCCGCGGGCAGACAAGCAGATGCCGTCCTCTTCAAACTCAAGCCAAATCTCAAGGGGAGGTGACAGGCCATTCCCAACACACGCCCCTGATTGTTCCAAGTGGCATTTTTGTCCCTTCTCAGGACTGGCAGTGAAGGAGAAGTGACACTCTAGAGATTTGGGTGTGACATAGAACTTTGCAGTGGAGCAGCTGTGTGGCCTCGGGCAGGTCACTTCACTTCCCCTCTCTGGGTCTCTGGGGACAAACAGAAGACCTATTTCATAGGCTGGTCGTGCACACTAAACTGTTCCCCGGAGAGGGGCTGCTGCTGACACTGTTAATAATGATCTTCGAGGACCAAACCCCAGGGATGCAGCAGCCCCCTGCTGGGTCTCAGCCGCCGTCTACTTCACAGGGGAGAATACAGGCTCTCCTTAAAGTCACACACTCAAACACATTTCCTTATTGCCCTCCCACTCCAAGTGGGTGAGTTGCCTGAAAACCGCTTTATTAAAGGCGAACTGACACGTGACAAACTGCGTGTACTTAAGGACTACGGCTGACCAGCGCCAACAGGGCCACACCTGGGACAGTATCACCAAACCCAGACAGCAAACATGTCCGCACCCCCAAACTTCCCTCGGTTCCCTAGGCCATCCCTCCCTGGGGCCCCTGCTCACTCTGTCCCATGGGTGGGGGTTGATGATAACAAAGACTCCAACAAGAAAAAAGAGAGAGAAAGCAGGGACAGAGACACAGTGAGAAAGCAGGAGGACCGTCTGACAGCCACCCGACCGCCTGGAGAGACGGAGAGCAGAGCAAGATGACGTGCATGCAGAGTGACAGGAGAGACGCTGAGGACAGGAGTGCCCATCTGTCTGCTTCCCCGCCGGGGGCCAGAGGCAGCCCTCACTCTTGCGGTGGCTCGAAACCCCAGCTCAGGTGTGGGGCTCCAGCTCAAGAGGGACCCTGCACCTCTGTGCTCCGCTGCACAGCCACATTCTTCACTGTCAAGGCACTGCTAGGGCACAATTCCTCACGGCCAGTAAGTCCAGATTCCACCTGGCGAGGGCGGGAGTGCCCCGAAGGGGGTCTGTCGGAGCAGCTCAGACACTGCCGTCTGGTGTGCACCTGCCCTGACGGCCCAGCATCCGGGGGTGTCCAGGGACTAACTCCCCGGCCGGGAGCACAGAGAACGGTCGGGAGCGGGCATGAGCAGACCCGTGAGGCCCGCGCCTCTGCACGACGCAACAAGCAGGGCCTGAGCCTGGAATCCAAGAGGCTTCATGTGGGAGCCCCCGGGCCTCTGCACCAGCCTGTGCCAGCGAGTCCGAGCCCAGGTCCCTGCAGGGGAGGCCACCGGCTGCTTCCTGTGGCCTTGGGCCAGGCCTGCCCAGCCCTAGCCTTGTGTCTGGCCCTGATCATCATGCTGTTCCATGTTACGGCTCAAGGCCAAGGCCACTATGTACAGTCCCCACCACTGTGACAGAGCAGGGAGCACACCCTTCCTACAGGAGTCCTCAGCGTGTCCTAACCCCTAAGCCTCGGGCATGAGATGGTAGGAAATTATTTCTTTATCTACGCATTTATTACTGCCTGGATGTGTTCTGGAATGTGTTCTTAGGCCCAGCTGGCTCCAATGCATGCTCCTGGTTACGGCATGAATTATTTCAGAACTCAGAACCGACCCGCCTGTTGTAAGAGATGGCCTGACTCCCAGGGGGGGACACTGCTACTCGCACCATCACGACTCTTCTGGACGAGCAGGCAGCTGGCCATGACGGGTCAGCTTCAGGGCTCCCCCAGAGAGCCCCTAAATGAGAAACCATCAACACTGGCCACTCTGGGGTTAGAACTCTTGGGGTTAATTTCTGGAACCCCCCAAACCCTGGAGTTGGGAAAGAGGAGGAAAGACCATTGATCCGATAAAATGGTGCTTCCAGAGGCGCTGGACACGCAGGACTGGGTTTCTCCAGAACAGTTTGGTGTCAGGGTCAACGGCACGGCTCACGGTGTTCTGCGCCCTTGTTTTCTATCCGGTAGTAGAACAAATTGGCTCTGGCCTGTGGCTTTGTCATTCATGTTGCTGGTTTCTTGTTCTCTGATGTCCTATAGCATTTGTGACAGTGAAACGCTGTCTCCTCCGGGGGGTGGAGAGGCTATCTGGAGCTCGACCAGTGCAGAGTCCTCTAAGAGTTAGGGCTCCCTCTATGATGTCACTCCTCATTTCGAGGCTTTGTCAACCTTTGTCCCAACACCTGGAGCTGCCCTGTCACACAGGGTATCTTGTTGCATTCACACACACAGCCTAAACACAGCCCCAGCCGACCTGACTCCTCTGAAAGCTCTGCCAGCCAACAAGCAGGCTGCTGCGCAGGAGCTGCCCCAAAGGTCCCCAGCACACCTTTACAGAAACAGTTCGAGTTGGTAACAGAGGCTTGGACCATGAAGATCCTTCAGGCGGCTGCCCAACACCCCCCCAACGTGCCAGCCAGAGAACCCCGCCCCCCCCCCCCCGAGTCCGTGCGCTCAGGGAGCACGGAACTGAAGCCACGAGAAACGCCAGAGGCCTGAGGCACCGGGGCACCAGGGCCTCCCTCTGTGCACGGGCCAGCTCTGCATCACCCCTGGGCACCAGAGGCGTGCAAGCGTCCGCTCCGCCTGCTGCGGCCCTCCTGCCAGGATGGCAGTCCATGGAGTCAGTGATGCCAGGGGGGACGGCCTTGCCCCGTCCCCAGTGCCCTCTCCCCGGGGTCCCCAGGCTGCTTCCCGGAGGCTGGGCACAGATGGCAAAGCCAGGGCACCCGTCATACTGGCTTCTCTCAGGGGGAAACGAGGCTGGAAGGGACCGGAAGCTTTAACGACTAGGAAGGGAAAGGATGGGCATTAAAACCAAGAAATGAGTCCGAAAACAGCTTTGACCCCAACGATGGGAAACAAATCTCCCCTCCTACATGGCTCTGTGATTACCATGGCGACGTGGCCGGAGGAGAGGAGAGGCGACTGTTACTGAGACCACATTGTTCACTGCTGAAAAGACATCTATGTGAGCACCGCTCCTCACCGAGCCCCGCGTGCGAGTCCAGCGTAGTTGGCAGTGTAGGTCTGGGAGGGGCTGCGGGGAGAGGAGCTGCAAGGATACAGAATGTTTCTAAAATGACCATGGAGCCCCCAGATGGGGAGGAGTCCTACCTGGATCGCACCCCTACCTGTCCTTTCTGGGATAGAGATGATAATAAAACGTTGTCCCTGCTCAGAGCAAGCCCACCCAGGGCAGAAACACCCAACAGGACCAGACAGAGGTCAGTGCAGAGACCGGAGACCGCCGCGGGTCTGTGTGTGCAAAGACGTGCCGAGACTGTCCCCAAAATCGAGGCTGAGGCGCAACCCCAACGTTCACACGAGGCCCTGGTTGGGTCCAGTCCTGCACCGCGTCCCTTCTGCAGGAAAAGCCGCTGCAGGAGCCCTCTCTCTCTGCTCTCCTGCTGGGGACAAAGCAAACAACGCACAGAGGGCACCGGGCTCGGCCACCAAGCACACGGACCCACGCTTCTGGGCCACCTGGACTCAAACTCCTCAGGGCACTCATCGGCCAGACACCACCCTGAACCTGGTGATCCCGGGAAGGAGGCAGGAGAAAGAAGAACAAGCCATAAAAACAGTAAGCTGGGACCACGGTGGCACAGACCTCCTCTTTTCCTGTCCTCTATTCCCTGACAGGATAAAGACATCAGACAGTATTTCAAAATCCTACAGACACGGAAACTCTCACGTTCACACTGACACACAGTGGGCACTGGTCGATGCGTGCTACAAGAGCGCATGCAGGAATGATCAGGGAGCACACGTGTCACAAAGATCGAGAGCTAGTTCACTAGACCATCCTCCGCGTGTGTGTGTGCGTGAGCATGTGCGTGTGTGTGTGTAAGTGCGTGCGTGTGTGCATGCATGTGTGTGTGCATGTGTGAGAATGTGTGTGCGTGTGTGTGCGTGTGTGCGTGCATGTGCATGTATGTGTGCGTGTGTGTGTGCATGTGTGTGTGCATGTGCATGTGTGTGTGCGTGTGTGCGGATGCATGTGCACGCATGTGCATGTGCGCATGCGTGCGAGTGTGTGTGCACGTGCATATACATGCATGCGTGTGCGTGCTAGTATGTGTGTGTGTGCGTGCACACGTGACGTGTGGTCATCTAGCCACAAAGTCACATTCTGGCAGAGCGTGAAGAGACCGTACAGATCGCCTGTTTCAGCTTCCTCGGCTAACAGATGTGCACAAGGTAAGGTAAAGGGAATGGAGACCAGAGACAGGAAGCAGCCTAAGCGAGGTCACACAGCTGGGACCGCACAGCCAGCCCACACCCCGCCGAGCCCACTGCGTTCTGCTGCTGGGCCTTCCTCCCCGGGGGGCTCCGAGGAGGGGGACCACTCTGCTTCAGGCCTGTCAGGACCGCCCAGGAGTGCAGCTCCCCTTCTTCTGGACACAACTATTGAAGACTATCGACAGCGACAGAGGAATGAGGAGGATGAACACAGACCCGAGGACATAACCTGGAGACGTTTACCCAAAAAACGAGACAGGGAGGTAGGCAAGCAGGTAGAAAGAGGTCATGTTACCTTGACCTCTTTCTCCTGTCGTCCTACTGACAGAATGCTTTTAATTCAGGAAACTGGCGGTGATGTTTATTAGAGAATGTTTGACAACAGGGGAAACATTCTGAAAAGCTTTAACACTAACGTGCATGCAGAGGAGAGGCAGCCTGGGGTTTGCTGCAGCCCCATCCAAAGACATCGGCTCAGACCCAAAGGCCACCAGCACGGGCACACGGGGAGCTCGGAGGCATCTCAGGCGAAGACAAGTGAGCGAAGGTGCCGAGGCGGGCACGCGTGGCGGGCTCCCGGGGAGGGGAAGGGAGGCGCGGCAGGCGGAACCGGAAACGCAGCCCCGCTCGCCTCGCCTTGAACTGTCTCCGGCGGTGAGGACCGCGTCGCTCCCGGGTGCAGGGGACGGCACAGGGCCACTCTGAAGATCAGAACTCTCCCAGGTGCCGAGGTGCCGGTCCACCTAGCAAAGCCCAGGGCGGCACTAGCGACAGAAACGTCCATGTCCCCGGCCTCTGTTCTGAGAGCAAATTCTACTCCAGAACTTCCAAGTTTTCTTGACTCGGAATGACAGGATCAGAGGCCACCAGAGCTGGAAGGAGATTTACAGATCATGGAGCTGCTGGGTGATGAGTCAGGGAGCCTTTAAGAATCTGACTCTTTCTCCAAAAAGAGACACAGAGACCCAATTATGCAGACAATTCCCAGACAGGCCTCATCTCTCTCACACTCGCCCCTGGATACACTGGGGCGGTCACACTGCCCATGAGACCCAGAGGAACATTCCGGGATATGACCCAAAGGTCACAGGCCTCAGGTAGGACGAGCAACCTCCAGCACACCCAGCCCGGCCAGTCCCGCCTCTGAGGAGGAGCCTGGAGATGGCAACACAGAGAAGATGGCTCCTTTCTGGAAGTGAGTCAAGTGATGCTGAGTTACTAGAAACGACACGCAGCCGGAGTGGGGACGAGCTCGCACACCGCCCGGCTGCCTCAGATCCGCAGCTCGGGCACTTCCACCTGCTGTGGTCCGGCTTCAGAGACTGCAGGGCCTGCAGCCGCCCACCATCCCTGCAGCGTGCACCAGGGGAGCTGGTGCAGGGAGCCAGGACGAGCTCTCATTTCTAGAGGGCGTTGGGATCCCGGAAAAGGAGCCTGTCTCCACCTCCTTCACAGTTGACTGACTCTCCAACCCCCTCAGGCCTCCTGGGCTATTTATAGCCTCACACCCAAAACACAAACTGTTGTTTGCAGCTTTTCCAAGGCCTAGCCCAAGGCTCCGCTTCAATTCAGATCTCCATATGTGCAGGCATCCAGCAGGTAACCAGTGTCCAGAGACCAGGGGCTGGACAGGCCACCCCCAGACGTGTGTGCTGGGAGCCAAGCCAGCGCCCCTTCCAAGGACACACCTGCCCAACTTGCGGCCCCCCAGCAGGCCCGCGCCCCTCTGGGGCGGCCCCTCAGAACCTGCAAGGGGCAGGCTCCCCCTCCCACGCAGACTGCTCTATTTTAAGAGCTGTATTTTTAGGACACGCAAATGTGCCCGTTCTATGTTCCAAGATCGCAGCCTCGCGTCTGGCGGCAGCTGCACTGCCCAGCCTCCTCCTCGCTGACTTGGGAGGATGCTTTCGGGCCCTGTCTGCGGTCTGGGCTTTAAAGGAGAAACGTCTCCAGGAGGGCAACGTGGTGGGTGGCTGAGGGCCTGGAAGAACAGAGCCAAAGCAGGAAGGGAAAGTCTGCCAGCTCCTGGAGCCTGAGGGTTGAAAGGCATCCCTGCCCTCACCGCCGAGAACGGCCGAAGAGCTGGCACACCGTAAAGGGCCCCGTCCACCCCCGGGAGGCGGCAGGTCGGGTACCCCAAGGTTCATGCCTTCGTTGCATCCTGACCTCCTGCGGCCAGGAGCAGAACACTCTGAGCCACACTTTGCTCCCCTGCACACTGAAGTGAGGACAGCTGGCCCACCTCTGGAGTGAGATGAGTGAGATGAAAACACCGAAACCAGTCCTGATGACCCACCTGAGGGGTAGGCACGCAGGGGGCACGGCTGCAACGCCACCAGGAGCACTGCATTGAGGCAGGGTCTCCAGGAAGCTTCTCTCGGTTCTCACTCCTCCGTGCCACCAGCAGGCCTGGTGACCCTCCCTGTGGTCCTCCTGCGTCATCTCCACGCTCAGCAGGCCCTCCCTGCCCATCACGTAGGCCCTGTCCCTGTACCAGTCTCCCCTGGCCCGGCCCGCCCAGCACAGAACCACCCAGGAGCGCTGCCGAACATGCCACACCTTCCGTTCTCCCACGACCCCGTGCAGCTTGCTTAGGCCTCCCGGGCCGACCAGGCTCATTCAGAACCTCATCCAACGCAACGAAAGAACAAACAGCTCGGTTCAAAAACGGGCAAAGGATCTGCGTGGACGTTTCCCCAATGGCCCACAAGCCCATGAAAAGACACTCAAATCACTAATGATCAGGGAAATGCAAACCAAAGAGACAATGACACAGCACCTCACTCCCACGGGGATGGCTCTTATCAAACAAACAAAACAACAGGAAAGACTACAGTCGGCGAGGATGTGGAGGACCCGGAAGCCCCGGGCACTGCTGGGAGGCGTGGCAAACGGTGCAGCGCTGTGGCAAACAGGAGGGCAGGTCCTTGAAAGACGCACCCAAACCCCCTCACGACCCAGCAGCCCCACTGCTGGGCACGGGGTCACGAGAATCGAGGCAGAGACGGGAGCAGGGCTGGCACACTCGTGGGCAGGGGCTGGCACACTCGTGAACGGGGCTGGCACACTCGTGGGC
>PVJL010013317.1:0-32841 GCA_004026885.1 Lyroderma lyra
TGATATTGAAGATCAGAACATGGAAACAGCTCAGAAAGAGGAAGAGAGGGAATACAGAACCAAAAGAATTGAAAGAACTCTGCAAGAACTCTTCGACTCCATGAGACAAAACATTAGGCTAATAGGAATAGAAGTGTGGGCAGAGCAATCTACAGACAGCATACTCAAATAAATCACAGATGAGAACTTTCCAAACCTATGGAAAGATCTGGAACCCCAAGTTCAAGAAGAAAACAGGTCCCCCAGATACCTGGACCCCAGCAGATCTTCTCCAAGACACATGGTACTAAAGGTGTCCAAAACTAAAAACAAAGAGACAATTCTCAAGGCAGCCAAGGAAAAAAGAACTATAACCTTTAGAGGAAAACCCATCAGGCTGGCATCAGATTTCTCAGCAGAAACTCTACAAGCCAGGAGAGAGAGGAATCCAATATTCAAAAATTTAAAAGAGAGAAACTTCCAGCTAAGAATAAATTATGCAGCAAAATTATCTTTCAGTTATGAAGGTGGAATAAAGACCTTTGCAGACAAACAGAAACTGAGGGAATTTCCCAGCATGAGGACAGCACTCCAAGAAATACTAAAGGAGGCTCTTTGGCCTGAAACAAAACATCAGGAAAAATGAAACAAAGTTGGGGCAACAAGAAAGAAACAAAAACAAACGAAACCAAAGAAAGAAATAAGTAATAGCCACAGGAAATCCTCACATATCTATCATCACTCTAAATATTAATGGACTGAACTCACTAATAAAAAGACACAGAGTAGCACACTGGATTAAAAAACAGAAGGCATGCATATAATGTCTCCAAGAAACACACTTCAGCTATAAGGACAAACACAGACTCAAGCGAAAGGATGGGATACAATACTCCAAGCAGATGGTAACCGAAGAAAAGCAGGAGTGGCCATTTCATATCTGATGAAATAAACTTCAAGTTAAAAAAGATAGTAAAAGACAAGGATGGACATTACATAATGATAAAAGGCACAATGCAACAACAAGAAGACTTGATAGTAATTAGTACATACGATCCCAACCAGGATGCACCAAAATGTACAAAGAAGCTACTAACAGGTATGAAAGGAGAAACTGATGAATAAACAACCATTGTGGGAGACTTAAAAACCCCACTAACAGCCATGGACAGATCATCCAAACAGAAAATAAATAACGAAATAACAGCTCTAAACGACACATTATAGCCATTGGACATAACTGACATTTACAGGACACTTCATCCAGCAAAACGAGACTACACCTTCTTTTCCAGTGCGCATGGAACATTCTCAAGAATGGACCACATGATGGGACACAAACGTAGCCCCAGAAAATGCAAGAAGATCGAAATCATACCAAGTGTATTCTCAGACCACAAAGCTTTGAAATTGGAGATCAACTATAAAAGGAAAAAAGGAAAAAACACATATAGATGGAGATTAAACAATAGCTTATTTAAAAAATTACTGGATGAAAGAGCAAACAAAAGATGAGACAAAAAATATGTAGAAACAAATGACAATGAAAATACAACCTATAAGAATTATTGGGACACAGTGAAAGAGGTAATAAGAGGGAAATTTATATCATTACAGGCCTATCTTAAGAAACAAGAAAAATCACAAGCAAACATGTTAGCATCTCATCTTAAAGAACTCGAAAGAGAAGAGCAGACAAAACCCAAAGTCAGTGGAAGAAAAGAAATAATAAAAATTAAAGCAGAGCTAAACCAATTAGAGAACAGAAAGACAATAGAAAAAACTAATATTAAGAAGAGCTGGTTCTTTGAAAAAGTCAACAAAATTAACAAACCCCTGCTTAGACTAATCAAAGGACAAAAGGAAAGGACACAAATATCCAAAATTAGAAATGAAAAGGGAGAAATTATCACTGATACCACAGAAATACAAAGGATTGTAAGAAAATATTATGAAGGATTTTATGCCACTAAATTTAACAACCTAGAAGAAATGGACAAGTTTCTAGAAACTTGTAGCCTCATAGACTCAACCAAAAAAAACTGGATAATCTAAATAGACCAATCAATATCAATGAGATTGAAATGACTATCCATAATCTCCCGAAAGGAAAAAGCCCTGGGCCACATGGGTTCACCAACAAATTCTACCAAGCATTCAAAGAAGAATTAACACCTATCCTCCTCAGACTCTTCCAAAAAATTGAAGAGGAAGCAATACTTCCTAACTCATTCTATGAGGCCAACATTACCCTGATACCAAAGCCTGGCAAAGACAACACAAAAAAAGAAAACTATAGACCAATATCTCTGATGAACACAGATGCAAAAATCCTGAACAAAATATTAGCCAATAGAATACAACAATGCATCAAAAAGGTCATACATCATGATCAAGTGGGATTCATCCCGGGAGCACAAGGATGGTCCAACATATGAAAATCAATCAATGTGATACACCACATAAACAAAATCAAAGATAAAGACCATATGGTCATTTCAATTGATGCAGGAAAAGCTTTCGACAAGGTACAACATCCATTTATGATCAAAACACTAAATAAAATAGGTATAGAAGGAAAGTATCTCAACATAATAAAGGCCATATATGACAAAACCTCGGCTAACATCATCGTGAATGGGGAAAAGTAGAAACCTATTCCTCTGAAATCAGGAACAAGACAGGAATGCCCCCTGTCACCACTGCTATTTAATATAATGCTGGAAGTTCTAGCCACAGCAATCAGGCAAGAAAAAGGAATCAAAGGTATCACAATTGGGAAAGAAGAGGTCAAATTGTCACTATTTGTGGATGACATGATCCTTTATGTAAAAAATTCCAAAGAATCCAGCAGGAAACTATTAGAAACAATAAACAAATACAGTAAAGTCTCAGGACACAAAACCAATGTACAAAAATCAACAGCATTTCTATATACAAACAAAAAATCCTCAGAAAAAGAAATAAGAGATCCAACTTCCTTTGCTATCACAAAAAAAAATGAAATGCCTGGGAATCAACTTCACAAAAAACGCAATAGACTTATACACTGAAAACTATAAGACACTTCTGAAAGAAATTGGAACAGACTTTAAGTGGTGTAAAAATATCCCCTGCTCATGGATAGGAAGAGTTAACATTGTTAAAATGGCCATTCTGCCCAAAGCAATATACAGATTTAATGCAATACCTTTTAAAATCCCACAATCATACTTTGATGAAATAGATAAAAAAATTACTAGATTTATATGGAACCATAAAATACCTCGAATTGCCAAAGCAATACTACATAAAAAGAATATGGCTGGTGGCACTATATTCCCTTACTCAATTTATATTACAAAGCATCAATAGGCAAAACACCTTGGTACTGGCCGAAAAACAGAAATATAGACCAATGGAACAGAAATGAAAACCCAGAAATAACTCTCAAATTTTTGGAGAAATAATTTTTGATAAAGGAGCAAAAACCATACAATGGGGAAAAGACAGACTCTTTAGTAGGTGGTGCTGGGAAAATTAAAAAAACATATGCAAAAAAATAAACCTGAGCTGTGAACTCTCCATATACAAAAATTAACTTAAAATGGATTAAAGACCTGCATATCAGACCTGCAACAATAAATTGTATGGAACAAAACATTGGTACTAAACTTATAGACCTAAAGTTCAAGGAAGACATCATGAACCTTACCTCAAAGGCAAGGGAAGTAAAAGCAAAAATAAATGAATGGGACTATATCAAACGAAATACCTTCTGCACAGCAAAAGAAACCATCAACAAGGCAATTGAGTGGGAGAAAATATTTGCAAATAACACATCAGATAAGGTTCTAATATCTAAAATATATAAAGAACTAATAAGACTTAACAACAAAAAAAAAACAAACAACCCAATTGAAAAGTGGGCAGAGGAACTAAACAGACACTTCTCCCACGAAGAAATACAAATGGCCAGCAGACATATGAAAAAATGCTCATCCTCCTTAGCTATCAGGGAAATGCAAATCAAAACCACAATGATATACCACTTCACACCTGTGAGAATGGCTATTATCAACAAGACAAAGAAACAAGGGCTGGAGAGGATGTGGAGAGAAAAGATCTCTTGCACACTGTTGTTGGAAATGCAAATTGGCACAACCACTGTGGAAGACAGTGTGGAGGTTCCTCAGAAAACTGGGAATGGAGTTACCATTTGACCCAGCAATCCCCCTTCTGAGGATCTATCCAAAAACTTGAAAACCTTTGTCTGCAAAGACTTATATACCCCAATGTTCATCACAGAGCAGGATACAGTGGCCAAAACATGGAAATAACCAAAGTGCCCGGCGAAAGATGACTGGATAAAGAAGCTGTGGTACATACACAATGGAATATTACTCAACTATAAGAAAAGATGAAATATTGCCATTTGCAACAAAATGGATGGACCTGGACTTCATCATCCTTAGTGAAATAAGACTGACAGAAAAATACAAAGAACTGCATGACATCACTTATATGTGGAATATAAAAACTGTAAGCAACAAAGAAAAAAGGAATGAATAAACAAACAAATAACCCATGGACCTAATCAAGAGTTTAATGTTATTTGGGGATGAGGGGGATAGGAAGGAGAGAAAGGGGAGAGGGTGGGAGAGGAGGGAGGGGAAGCTACATATACGGTAATGGAAAGAGAAGTCACAATAGATGGTGAAATTATTATACAAGTAGTTGACAATGCACTGTGAAATTGTATGCCTGAAACCTATATAATTCTTGCTAACGGTTGTCACCCCAAAAATTTCATCAATAAAAATGAATTTAAAAATGAAAGCAACAAACAAACAAACAAAAAAGAAAATTCAAAGAACTCCACCAGAAAACAATTAGGAACAACAAACAAATACAGTAAAGTCTCAGAATACAAAATTAATGTACAAAAATCAACAGCATTAGTATATACAAACAGTCTTCAGAAAAAGGAATGACAGAGTGAATACCTTTTGCTCTGAAAACAAAAAGAATGAAATACCAGGGAATTAACTTAACAAAAAATGTGACAGATGTATACATGAAAAACTATAAGACACATTCATTAGAAGTTGAAGAGGACACACAGACACACAAAATGGAAAGGTATTTCATGTTCATGGATGGGAAAACTTAACATTGTTGCAATGACCATATCGCCCAAAGCAATTCACAAATTTAATGCAATTTACATCAAAATTCCACAATCATGCTTTCACAAAATGGATCCAAAAAAATCATCAGAATTGTATGGAACCACAAAAGACCTTGAATTGCCAAAGCAATACTACATTAAAAGAATAAAACTGGTGGTATCAT
This sequence comes from Lyroderma lyra, assembly GCA_004026885.1. NCBI lineage: Eukaryota > Metazoa > Chordata > Mammalia > Chiroptera > Megadermatidae > Lyroderma > Lyroderma lyra. Next base: position 5,314 of record PVJL010013317.1, read on the forward strand.
ATTCCCCAATTTCAATTTATACTACAAAGTATCAATAATAGAAACAGCTTGGTATTGGCATAAACAGACACAGAGACCAATGGAACAGAATTGAAAACCCAGAAATAAATTCACAAATCTATGGACAAATAATTGTTGATAAAGGAGCAAAAAATCTGCAAAGGGAAAAAGACAACCTCTTCAGTAGATAGTGCTCAGGAAAATGGAAAAAATACATGCAAAAGAATAAATCTGACATACAATTCTTTTGTATGTGTTTTTTCCATTTTCCCGAGCACTATCTACTGAAGAGGTTGTCTTTTTCTATGTAATCCTTGCTAACAGATGTCACCCCAATAATTCTAACAATAAAAATGAATTTAAAAAAAAGATGGAAAAAAAGAATAAATCTGAGCAGTGAACTCTCACCATACACTAAAATTAATTCAAAATTAATTCATATAAGACCTGAAACAATAAACCGTATAGAAGAAAACATTAGAACTAAAGTTAAAGACCTACATATAGCTCAAAGAACACTTTATGAACCTGACATCAAAGGCAAGAAAATAAAAGAAAAATAAATGAATGGGTCTATATCAAACTACAAAGCTTCTGCACAGCAAAAGAAACCATGAACAAAGCTAAAGCCAACTGAATGGGAAAAAATATTTGCAAACAACACATCAGATAAGGGTCTAATATCTAAAATATATATAAAAATTCTAGTACAACTAAGCAACAACAACAATAACAACATAAAAACAATGCAATTAAAAAGTGAGCAGAGTACCTAAACAGACAGTTTTCCGATGAAGAAATACTAATGGCCAACAGACACATGAAAAAATGCTCAACCTCATTACCCATCAGGGAAATGCAAATCAAAAACACAATGAGATGTCATCTCACACCTGCTCGAATGACTGTTATCAACAAGACAAGAAATAACAAGTTCTGGAGAGGATGTGGAGAAAAAGGAACTCACACACTGCTGGTGGGAATGAAAATGGGTACAACTGCTATGGAAGACAGTATGGAGGTTCCTCAGAGAATTGGGAATGGAGTTACTATATTACCCAGCAATCCCCCTTATGAGTATCTACCAAAGAACTTGAAATCTTCAGTCCACAAAAACTTATATACCCCAAAGTTCATCACATCTCTGTTCATGGTGGCCAAGACATGGAAACAACCAAAGTGCCCTTCAATAGATGACTGGATAAAGAAGCTATGGTACACATACACAATGGAATATTACTCAGCTATAAAAAATATAAAATATTGCCTTTTCCTACAAAACAGATGGCCCTAGAGATCATCATGTTAAGCCAAATAAGCCAGACAGAAAAAACCAAGAACCTTATGACTTTACTCATATACAGAATAAATAAATAAATATATATCTGAAATCAACAAACAAACAAACATAAAAACAAAAAACTTATGGACGCAATCAATAGTTTGATGGTTATTTGGAGGCAAGCGGGGACAGGGTGGGCAAAGATGAAGGAAGAGAGAGAGGAGAGAGGAGGGAAGGGGAGCCGAATATATGGTGATAGAAAGAGAACTCACACTGGGTGGTGAACATATAATGCAACAAATAGACAACGCACTGTAGAATTGTACACCTAGAACCTATGTAACTCTTGCTAACCGATGTTGCTCCAATAAGTCTAACAATAAAAATATCATATATATATATATATATATATATATATATATATATATATATATGAACACAAAGGAAATGAGTATAACGTTTAGCACACACATTTAAATGTAATGATTTTTGCTGTTATTACAGTGACACTATCCAAAAGTATTAATGTGTTTGAACACTTAAAAATTTAACTTTACAATATTGTAAATAGCAAATCAAACAAAGATGTTTTTATTTCTGTAATTAATAAAAATTGTAAATATTGCAAGATATTAGTTTCTCTCTCCTTATATTTTTCTCTTCACAGACTAAACTTTGACCTTAAATATGCGCTTTACCCAGACTAGAAACTTTGGTGTATGGAATGAAAGTTGAGGATGGCACTTGTCCCACACCTGTGTGGTTCAGAGCAACAACTAGGGGGCGTCGTCCTCCTTACAAGCCTGTACCAGGGCACTTCCTTGTTGGTTTTATCAGCAAGTTGTAATAGCGGAATTTCTTTAAAAATCTCATATTCCCTTCATATGTAACATGTCAATTATTCTTCATGCACAAACTGAATAAGTTGTGTACACTGCTTTGGTCCTGCAAGTTCCATTCTATCTTTAACACCTTCTAGGTTTGATCCACATAACCAAATTTACAATGTCACTGGTGTGATTTGCATCCTGGGATGTTAAATCAATCAGTTCTCTCCATGTCTCATTCTGCAAAACCCTTTATTGGTCCTCATTGACCAATTTCACTTCTTGAAGTGACCACTTCACTTCTATTCTGCCAACTTTACTTGGCATATTCATCATAGGCTTTTATTTTCCTTCTATGTCTTTCTGAAGATCAGTGTTATAATTCCTTTGGACTATGTATTCCTAAATCTCTGTATTCTAACACTGTACTGTAATTAACTGTGTACAGTCTAAAATAATGCATTACTTTTTAAAATTAACCAGGACATCATACTAGAAATGTTCTACTGAATCAGAGGGTCAAGGGAAAGTAGTGTTCAATGATTTTAATTTTAATATTGACAGTATTTCTTTATGGTGTCTGTTGCCCACTGTGTCAATATTAGAATTTTTTCTAGCCTCAATTTAATGGACTCTCCAGGGCTGCTTTCCCCTCTAAATGAATGTGATTCCTCTCTCTGAGTGCCTAAACAGGTACACATATTTCACCTACATGTCAGCATACTCCCATCCTGTGAGCTTTACACAATTTATTTGGTGGCATCTTGTTTTCTTCAATGCTCACTCTAGATAAGCAAAAATTTGTTTCAATCAGAATATTTCCATATGGTAATGTGGCTTTCCATTTGCTTCTGCAAGAACCATTGTCCAAGTTGACAAACGTCTGTACGGCTGATCTGAAATCCTGCATGATGTGGTCGAAGTGACAAAATCCTGGTTATTGTTGAGGGATAGGTTGGGCAATCAGAGTATGAACATGGATTCAGAAGTCCTGAATCTTTCAAAATTGCTCAGAGAGACACAGCCCTTTGGAAAAATAAACAGCTGACTCACACCTAATAAAAAACTTTTTTTTTATATGGGTAGTTCCCAGGCCAGGAATAGAACCCAGGCCACAGCGTTGACAGCGCCAGCACCGAAGACTTAAGCCACTATACCACCAGGGAACTCCCTGAAAAACTTTTTAAAGTAGTCTTTCCAGATTAAGAATTGTGTACATTCAACTAATCACTGATTTACATAATACTCATATTTTATAGGAAGAGAAATTCTCACATGTACAACATGTTGAGTGAGACTTATGCTGGCACAAAAAGTGTACCCAGGTTTCATTTTTTATATCATTTTCCTCTTATTTTTCTTTCTTATCTTATATACTTGGTTTTTTATGTACTTGATCTGGGTCCATTCCACTCTGTATTTACAAGTTTCTACCTCCAGAGAGCCCCAAGAAAATATTTTAATAAACAGTGATCTCCCTCTTGCCCATGGTTCAATTAATTTTTTGGTTGTTTACATGGGTTCTGTGGGTACTGTGTTTTATTCCTGAAAAGATCACAATTCTTTTTTTTTTTTTTGGTTACAGGAATCAGCATCAGCAACAACCAAGCATATTCATAGAATCCTTGTAAGGCATTTGTCAATTCAATTGTGGACCTTCACAACATACATTTTCAAACAGTATATGCTTATATTTTAATGACTGACATTTCAATGGGCCACTCTTCTCTCTGAATGCAATATACAATCAGGGACAACACTTGATTGAGTCACAAAACTAATGGGTTAAGTGGTAAGTGTCATTATATTTTAAGTCTAATGCCAATCACAGCTTATACTGGTTGTGAGAAACAATATTCACTCTAAGGTTCATCAAGAGACCCAGTCAGACAGAAAAAGATAACACTAAGTGTACTTTTCATTTCCATGTTTTTGCTGAAATGCCATGTAATTATCAAAATGTCTGACTCTAGTCAGCTAACCACATGACAGGGAATTCAACAAATATGGACAGCATGGAGAGGCATAAACACTATCACCACACAGCACAGCCTGTTAGCGAGCAAAGCAGGAAAAGAAAGACCTTGGTGGATGTTGTCCTTGTCCAGGAATATTTTTCACAGCACCAATTTTTCTCAACAGTGTCAATAATTGTCATGGTTTTTACACCTTCACTGTGATCTTTCACATACCAATGAAGTTGGGATATTTCTTCTTACACTGAAGATAACTGAAGAGGCGTGGTTGACAAGGCAGGTCAAGTTTACCTTCAGCTGAACACACACAGAGAGTGAGAGAGAGAGATGGACATTCACACTGGCCGTGAGGTGAGACTGGGGAAAAGTTTCCAAGGCAAGACAATTCAGCTCCCAAAGGCACAAAAGGAAGAGGCACATGTGTGCTTTCTATAAACTTGTCTAAATTTCGGGCCAAGGTGAAGTTAGATGTCACCAACCAAACATTAAAAAAAGAGTCAGGCTTCATAGGTGTACTTTAGATAAATTTCTGGGTTCTTTCTGAGTTTTTAGGAAGCACACACGAAGAAAAGATAATCTTTGCGTGAAATATTCTGAGAAATAGCTGTGTTATAGACATGCAGGGGGGACTAAATAAGGACAGGGAAACTGTCAAATAATGATGCAAGTCTCTGACTTCAAGTGAAAAAAAAAGTAATGACAGTTAAGTGGACATTTCCTGAAGTGCCAAGAAGTCCAGAAATTGTCCACATTATTGTGTCCTGGTGTCAGAGCTGTCCATTGAAAGATCTCCATGACTCAGTATGGGTGTGCCTTAGTATATAACTTTTATGTATATAAACATGGTTTTATTTCTTTCTGGGAGGACATAAAGAAAAAGTGGATTGGAGACAGCTTTAATCTCTATGTTTACTTTAACTAATTTACTCCCTCATTCTGAGAGAAATCCTAACACAGGGTTGACCTTCTCAGTGGCAATGGTTAAATGAGAAGTGGCACAACTTTTTACTATTATCATCAGTTTACTTTCATGCACAAAGCTTCTGGGTAGATTGGTCTGACTGTATCACACAATTATTCTCCTGTCTCTGGGGAAGATTGCCGACTTTCTTGACTTCTAAATCTGGAGGTACAAGCTTGTCTTATACACCGCAGAGCCTGTACACTCCATCCCAGATGCAGTTTATAGTCAGTGTGTTTTCCAAACACCAGCTGCCCTACTTCCATGATTTCTTCTTGAGCCTAATTGAAAGGTTCAAAATTAAAAAGCCCATTAGGCCACCACACCTTAGCTCCATTATGCACTCAGCTTCATCAGACAGAGAAAATAACTCAATCTTACTTTTTCTGACACCAGGTTTTTTTTATTCTGTTAAAATTGTAGTTAAGGAAAAATGGTGCTCTTTCAGTTCCCCAATCTAAACTCAGTATTTGATAACAATCTAGTAAACTGAAAACATCACAAAATGAGCCATTATTGACTTTTACTAAAATGTGCACATGTGTGCATTTTAATGTGTTATCCAGTCCCTGTGATTACTAACAATGTATTCCTCAGTCAACTTCATTGAGTTTCAAATAAAAGTAAGTTATCCCCATGTACACAGGAGAGGTAAGACGGTTTTATTTCAAACACTGTTAGGTCCCTAATTTTCCCCTTTGCTCCCCCACTTACCCTAAAGTCTTCTAGACATTTCAATGGGAAGATTATAGAACACTTGTTGCAAAATGCCAGATGTAAGATAGACTTGGTCGAATGTGGTAGGACATCTCCTGAGTGCTCTATGCACTAAGCATGGCTCCCATGCCAGGACAAGAACAGAAACCCACCAAAATGTTGGTAGGGAGTACTGGCCAACAGCACAGCATCAGGACAAAATGCTCCTTGTGTTGACATAAGAAGTGAACCCCTGAAACCCTGATCAGTGAAAATGCGTTGCTGGAGTGTTCTTATTTGGAGGATATTTGTCATCAGATAACTGAGGATTCTTGAATTATGTGAATTGTGGTTGTGAGTAACTTGCCAGGAGCCTTTTTGTTCTGAGAACTGCAGGGTGCTGAAGCATTTTGGGACTGCTGCCTGACTCAAGGGTCACTTACGAACGATCACGCTGTATCAGATCCAAAAACACAATGCAACATGGAGACTATAAAGAATTTTACACGTGCAACCTATGTAATTTTGCTGGCCAATGTAACCCCACAATATTTAATAAAATGAAAAGTTACATTTCAAAAACAAAGCAGACTTCTTTCTGATGGGACAGTTTTTTTGGTTTGTTGGATCAAAACTACTGAAATCTGTTTACCATGAACAGGAAAATTGTCCCTCTTTTTCTCTAACTCTAAAAAGAATTCACAGTCAAAGCAGATGTGCTCTTTGTTACCTGCTTGGTGGCCCTGTGACAACCAGGATGTCCATAACACAATAGTCCCTTACCAGCTCATTTTATGTACTGTTACTAAGACATCTTTTGCATTGGCTCAACAAGTACCCCACTGATCCAAAATTAGGCAGCTCTCTGAGAAAACATATAGTGTTTTGGCCTTAGGTTCTATTCCAATAATGAGAGATTATAAAATTATAGCAATTAATGACAGAAAGTGGAAAGAAAGAAGAGACTCTAGAAAAGCTCACCTAGCAGCATGAAAATCTGTATGGTGATTACTGTTTATAATGAACAAAACAGACACTGATGGTTTTGATATAATCATCTCAGTGTAGCATATCAGAATTTGAACAGACTGATAAGAGGCCCTTATATTTTTTGTGTTTTCTTTTTCAAAGAAAATCACTCAGATTTAATGAAAGTAGACAATCCAAATTTTGAAGGTAAGAGATTTAAGAATAAATTTTTCAGTGCTCTTACATTTCGGATGTATTTGAAACTTTTGTGCGATCATTTTTAATTATATTCCCCCCTCAAAATAGAAAGGCAATTACTTGTTTTGTATACTTTGAACCTAGTAAGTTTACCAAAACACCTTACTAATTTTTATATAATGTACACGATATTATTTCAGAAAAGCACACTCATGAATAGTGGCAGATTTATTTACTTCATAATTCATTTTATTCATTTCCTCATATCTCATTGAAAATGTTAAATAGGAGATGTACTGTTACCCAATCCTGTCTAATTCATAATCCCTATAAGATGCTGTAATAATTTATAATTATGTGGAACATGCTGTATTCACAACCAGCTTTTATTTATATAAGCCATTATTTTGTCTGATAATTCTAAAATTTTTCTTTCCTGATTAACTGATTTATAAAATTTGGCCACTTTCACATTAGCTGAATAAACAGCATTCAAGTGCATTGTTTTACCTTTTATATACAATTGTATTTGGTTTAGCAACATTTCTTTACGATGTTTGCATCTGTCTCCATTAGACACATGGATCCATAATTTCTTATTCTCGTGACACATTTTTTAATGTTTGGAGTAAAGGCAATGCTGAGCACATGAATGATTTTGTTTCATGCCTCCTACCGAGGGTCAACAATGATCTCATCAAATGTAAGGATCATTACAGGAAGCCTGTTTCTATAGTGTCACAAGATTTTTCCTAGCATGTACCAACTTGTCAGTGGAGAAATTGAGACAAAATGCAGTGACATAAACAGCAGACCACATCTTAGTTACCAGGATACACCAGAACGTCCTTCAAATATACTGAATGTTCACCCATTTCCCACATTGCAAAGGGAGGTGCAAGATTCCTGACTGGGTTGTGTGGGTCATGGTGACAACCTGAGTTCAGGACATTTATTTATTTATTTTTATTGGGGTGACATCTGTTAGCAAGGATTACATAGGTTTCAGGCATACATTTCTACAGTGCATTGTCAACTTGATGTATAATAAGTTCACCACCTAATGTGACTTCTCTTTCCATCACCTTATATTTAGCTTCCCACGCTTCTCTCCCACTCCCTCCACTTTCTCCTCTCCCTAACCCACTCATCCTCAAATAAACATTAAACTATTGATTGTGTCCATGGGCTATTTGTTTTTTCATTTCTTTTTTTCTTTGCTTTCAGTTTTATATTCCCGCATATGAGTGAAATCATGCAGTTCTTTGTTTTTTCTGTCTGGCTTATTTCACTTAGCATGATGATCTCCAGGTCCATCTATTTTGTTGCAAATGGCAATATTTCATCTTTTCTTATTGCTGAGTAATATTCCATTGTGTATATGTACCACAGTTTCTTTATCCAGTCATCTGTCACAGGGCACTTTGGTTGATTCCATGTTTTGGCCACTGTGAACAGCGCTGCAATGAACATTGGGGTACATAAGTCTTTGCGGACAAAGGTTTTCAAGTTCTTTGGGTAGATCCCCAGAAGGGGAATTGCTGGGTCATATGGTAGCTCCATTCCCAATTTTCTGAGGAACCCCCACACTACCTTTCACAGTGGTTGTACCAGTTTGCACTCCCACCAGCAGTGTACCAGAGCTCCTTTTTCTCCACATCCTCTCCAGCACTTGTTATTCCTTGTCTTGTTGATAATAGCCATTCTCACAGGTGTGAGGTGGTATCTCATTGTGGTTTTGATTTGCATTTCCCTGATAGCTAATGAGGATGAGCATTTTTTCATATGTCTGCTGGCCATTTGTATTTCTTCCTGGGAGAAGTGTCTGTTTAGTTCTTCTGCCCGCTTTTCAATTGGATTGTTTGTTTTTTTGTTGTTAAGTCTTATTAGTTCTTTATATATTTTAGATATTAGACCCTTATCTGATGCGTTATTGGCAAATATTTTCTCCCATTCAGTTGGCTGTCTCTTTGCCTTTGGATGGTTTCTTTTGCTGTGCAGAAGCTTTTTAGTTTGATATAGTCCCATTCATTTATTTTTGCTTTTACTTCCCTTGCCTTTGAGGACAGGACATTTAAAACTGTGTCCTATATAGCCCAGACCATGTACACACCTGCATTTTCTTTCATTCTATTCCAGACTCTGATTTCATGAAAAGGAGAATGGTTTAAAGTGCTGCGAGGACAGACTGCTGAGACATGCTTATATTCTTAATAGGTGTTCAGATTTAATGGCTGTTTGGATTTAATTTGTGGTAAGGGTCCATACCATAAATATCCCACGTTAGAAAAAAAAAAGTGGTGAAAGCAGAGTGCCCCTGAGTCAAGAGCTAGAAATTATCATCCATCTGCTCTTCTTGGAGTTCAAGTCAGAGAAAAGGATACACCTGGACCACTCATACATGTCCACAGGTTTAAGGACATTCAAATGCAATACGTCTTTTGTTCATGAAGAGAAGTTTCTCTTTACCTTGCAGATTCTGGTAAGGAGCCTTCCCACATGTTAATTTTTTCAGTTTCCATATCAGGGAGTCTGTGCCTTTCTGGGTTTTATTTCTTATCACTGTAAAAAGCACCTCCCTTTGAATCAGGCTCAGTCAAGACTGCTCCACAGGAAGCTGTTATCAGTCTGTTTTATATGTTTACAGGTGTTTTGTGTGAAGTTCAGCTGGTGAATTTAGGGAAAATATGAGACTTCCCTGGGGGTCTGTAAACCTCTTCTGCAAAGCCTCTGGACTGACTTTTACTTATTACAACATGCACTGGGTCCACCAGGCTCCAGGAGAGGGTCTGTAACAGGTGGCAGAAGTGAGTAAACCTATTTGATAAAATTAATGTTGTGCTCTATCAGTTCAAAATAATTTTGCAATTTCTAGAAATGTCACTAAAAGTACAAACTCTCTTAAGATGAGCAACCTGAAATTTGAGGACAGGGCCATATATTTTCATGTGACAGATGCAATGATTGGAAGTCAGTGTGGGCCAAAACACAAACCTCAAAAAAAAAAAAAAAGACAGAGAGCCTGCGTTGAAGGGGCAAATCGGGATATGAGGGAGTACTCAGGACACAGTGAACACAGAGCACAGTCCCAGGATCTTGTGTGGATATTGGTGGTAAAGTGGCTTCCTGATAAAAGGGGACAATTTTTCTCAAAACTCTCAACTTTGAGACAATGATTACTTAGACTTTGTGGCTCTAAGTTTTTGTATGCTCACTGCAAACAACAAATTAATAAGTCACCTTGTTCATTTGCAGATGACACATCACAGTGACTAGGAACAACCATTCATTACATTCCTGGGCATCTTTTATTTATTTCTCTACAGAAAGAGCAATCTCAGGGCTCTCATCTTCCCCCTGCTTGGGAAACATTTTCCAGACTAAGAGACTCCAGAGCAGTCTTGTCCCCTGTGTGTTGAGTTCAGGCTCTCTGCCCATCACGTGCCCACAGTCTCCTGATATAGGCCCTTCCTTTAATCAGGCACACCGGGCCTCACAGAGGGTGAAAAATGACTCTCTCAAAACCTTTAATCTCTGGGGTCTCTTTATTCTTTAAAACAGTTTAATACCTTACACTTTATTTTCTAATTTATATGGGTTGATGTTTAAACACACCTCTACATCATTTCTACAATTAAAATTGCTTTTTAGTCTAATTTTCTTCTGTTTTCTTCTAATAAGGACACTTGTGGTTACAGTTAGGTTGCACTCAGATAATTCATGATAATCTCCCCGTGTCAACACTCTTTACTTGTCAGGTTTGCAAAGTTCTGCCATGTGAGAGACACTTAAATGTCCCAGCAATAAGAGTATATATTCCTGAGGGCCACTGTTAAGCCCATTAAACTTTCCTATAAATCAGTTCCTGAACTGCTCCTCAGAAACCAGGGGACAGATAAAACTTTCCCTGGTATTAGAAGTTATGCGTGTGACAGTGTATGCATTTTCGAATATGAGAGACAGTTTTCATGTATGAACACTGTTAAATTCTTTGCATATATGTCTCCAAATTTCTGTTCTGAGTCCCCAAAAGATAACAGGACAAGAACCTTTTCACATATAAATGAAATCCAGACTCTAGAGAAAACCCCACCCACAATAGGACAACCTCTGTTACCCATCAAAGTGAGCTTAATGCCAGCATGAGAAAGAAGTGTGTCATGGGTACTATATCTTCAGGGATTAAATTCTATCTGATAGAACTCACTTCTGTGAGTGTCTCTGGTAATTGGGGTAAGAGGCTGACAGGTGAGGATACCCTTATTTACAGTGACAACTTAGTCCCTAGGTGTCCAGTTTGAGTTTCATGAGTCAGATCAGGGTTGAAGAAGTCTTCAGGAAAGAAACTTCAGGATACAGGGTGAACAAGAACAAGTAGTGCACACTTAAAACTTTTCTTACCTAGCACAGTATTGACTCCAGAGACATGTCACAAAATCAGTTATCCCTACAGCTCAGCTTCATGACCACCAAAAACAAGATGTATTACTGCTATATACACAGTGAGGGAGGCCATACCAGCCCAGACAATGAATTTTCCGTTCAGGGTGCAAAGGTGTAGCTGGGCTGCAGTGGGTGCTCAGGACCACAGATCACATGGACTAGTCTGGAAAACAGGTACAGAAAGAGACTGAGAGGATATTTTTTTACATTACCCTGGCATTTCCTTTCTTTACCCAGGAAACATCTTCTCATAGAACTTTCTTCCTACACTTGTGTTTGTGTGTGCTCGTGTTACCGTATCTGGGTGAGTGGTTTTTTTTTTGTTCCCTGACCGAGAATCGAGCCAAGGCTGCAGCACCAACAGCGCCAGCGCCTTAAGCCACTACACCATCAGGGAACTCCCCTGGGTGATTGTTTTTGTTAATGTGTGCATCTTTGTGTGTACATGTGTGCATTTCCTCATGTGAAAATTTTTAGTTTTAGTTTGCTGATGTAACTAGAATCTGATTTACCTAGTACATCCTTTTTAGTGTGTCAGTGAGTGTGCTGTATACATAGGTGTATGTGTAGTTATATGTATTTCTGAGTGTTGTGGTACTATTAGTACTGCCATGATGTTTATAAAGAGGCAGATCTTAATGTTCCCTTACAGAATTTCATAATTTTTTTAAGAAAATTCTCAGATGCAAAAAAACTATGCCCAATATTAGTAAATTTTAAATGTATGTGATTTTTCTTCATCTTTTTAAACTATTCATTGATAATTCTAAAAACCACAGATTTACTGCTGGTTGATTTGTCTCTGTGCACAGCTCTGCATGCATCTCCCAAGTCGACAAGGAGTCCACCTGAGTTTTTACCTTCCATAAACCCGCTTCCTGCCCTAGATGTAGGGGAGCAACTCGACCCTCCATCTGCTGAAAGGACTTATCAAACTCAGAGATGGTGAACTGTCATCTTTGAGTCCACATGAGGTCCCAGGAAGAGCTGTCAGCTCAGTTCTTCAAAGATGTCCTTACATGTGCCCTAAGAAGGGGCTTCTGTGACCCGACAGAAATAATCCAACACAACAGTGGAGACATTTACCAGGAAGTGCTTGGATATGAATCACAATACTCCTTCCAGATTTCCTCCTGGATCCACAGTTTTTAAGTTTTCTTGGTGTGAGATTTTATATTGAAAGCATGGTGGAATCTCAGGATCAACCCATGAGGACCACCTGACTTCCTGAGACCTGATGTTTAACAATCATCATCCATGATCATGATGGTTGGTGATGGTGTGTGTTTTTTACCAAAGCTCTTATAGAAAGAAACATGACTTTTTGACAACTTTAAATAAATTTTCAGGTTTAACTCTTCAATACATGAGAAAGCATGCCTTAGAGCAAGTGTGTCTACTTCCAGAGATAGTGATCAGTTTTTATGCTGTTCTTGTATTACTTACCAAGAATATACACACACTCTGTCTCTCATACACACTCACTCACATGGTTTGAAATGCATTCACACATAAGCAGTAATACAAAACTGTGTTCCAAATGCATAAGACTTCCTCTAAAATGTTTCAGGATTTATTCTTAATATTAATATACACTCTATAAAATTATCAGAGCAGAATGTACTTTCTAAAATTGCTACATGTATTTTATAGATGACTTTTTACTAGAATTTTTTATTTTATCCACTACAGTAACATTATGATATATAAAATTATGTCTATTTAGCTTGCAAAATGATTACATTAGTTAATATCTATCACCTCATATTGTTACAAAAAACAATAGAAAAAAAGTGTGTTTTATTCTTGCCTTGACTATTACCACCTACTCTCTTCTCAATGTTTAAATATACAACACAACAGTGATAACAATAGTAATCATGTTGTCCATTACATCTCCAGTCCTTACTTATACCATAACTGGAAGTTTGTACCTTTTGATTGACATCATCCAATTGTTTCACTGCCCAACTCTCACATCTGGTAAAGACAAATGGATCTCTTTTTCTGTGATGTTCTTAGAGTTCCCATACACATATTAAGTGAGATGATACGGTATTTGCCTTTCTCTTTCTTAGTTACTTAGCTTACCTTGATGTTCTCAAGGTGAATTTATGTTGTTGCAAATGGAAAGGTGTTCTTCATTTCATATTTGAATAGTATCCCATTATGTATACTTTATTCATTCATCTGTTCATGGACACTTATGCTGTTTTCATCTCTTAACTATGGTACATAATGCTTCAGTAACCAAGAGATTGCAGATAATTTGTGATTTATTCATTTTTTTCTTTAGATGCATACCACGAGGTGAGATTGCTGAATAATATAGTAGTTCTATTTATAATTTTTTGAAAAGCTTCCCCACTGTTTTCCATCATGGAAGCATCAATTTCATTTTCACCAAGAGTGAAAAACTATTTCTTTTTTTTTAATTCATTTTTATTGTTAGACTTATTGGGGTGACATCTGTTAGCAAGGATTACATAGGTTTCAGGCATAAAATTCTACAGTGCATTGTCAACTTGATGTATAATAAGTTCACCACCTAATGTGACTTCTCTTTCCATCACCTTATATTTAGCTTCCCCCCCTCCTCTCCCACTCCCTCCCCTTTCTCCCCTCCCTCTGCACACTGACCTATTACTTCTTATCCCTATTTGACTGGTAGACATTTTTCAGTTTTTTGGTTGTTGTTGTTTTTTCTGTTATTTCACAACAATTCTTTTTTTTTAATTCATTTTTATTGTTAGACTTATTGGGGTGATATCTGTTAGCCAGGATTACATGGGTTTCAGGCATACAATTCTACATGCATTGTCAACTTGATGTATAATAAGTTCACCACCTAATGTGACCTCTCTTTACATCACCTTATTTTTTGGTTATAGCTGTTGAGATACAAAAAAATATTTTTATACTCTAGATACCAACTCACTATCATATGTATAATTTGTAAATATTTTCTTCTGTTCCAATAGTTGCTTTTTCACTTTGTTGATAGTGACTTTGTAATGCACATAAATTTGAGTTTTATGTGTCCTAATTTGTCTATACTTTGGGGGGTTTAGCCTGTGCTTTTTACATCATAGTGAATAAATTACTGCCAAAAAGAATTTCTTGAAGATGTTTTCCATGTTTTCTTTTTAAGGATTCATATTTTTAGGTCCTACACTCAGGTCTTTAATCTAATATGGTTTAATTTTTCTATATGTTGTATAATAGGGTTTACTTATATTCTTTTCCAAGAGGGTATTCAGTGATTCTCAACACAATTCATTGAAATTACCAATGTTTCCCCATCAAGAGGCCAATCGATGCAATAAAATTATGACAAAATTCAACATGTTTTTCTGTTAAAAAATTACTCAACACACTAAAAATATAAAGCTTTTATGTAATCAGAATCATGTATGACAATCCTAGAGTACTTTATACTCAAATGTAAAAGAATAAAAGCTTATTATCAAAGATCAGAAGTAAAACAAAAGAGCCCACACTCACCAATCAAATTGAGCTTAGTTACAACCAAGGCTATGGATCATTTTTATTTTCTAAAACATTAAATGGAAATCATCCAAATTAAAAAACAACATAAAATAATTATTGTTCATTTGTGACATTATCTTATATGTGAAAGATATTTTATTTCACTAATTAAATGGAGTTTTAATTTGGCATTAATTTTTATGTGTGTGTGTGTTTATTTGTTTAACATTGTTACATTTGAGTTTACATTTCCAGGAAATAATAGCAATTAAAATGCGTATCTGCATAAACAGTTTATGCATGGGTCTCTGCATTTTTGTGTGAGTGTGTGTGTTTATGAGTATGATTGTGGATCAGGACCATATTTGCAAAGTAATAACATTTTGATTTGTAACTATTATCGTTTCAACTTTTGATGCTATCAACGTTTTTTCTGAGAAACTAACATTTTCATGTAATTAAATTTATATGATGTCATTTATTGAAAGTAAATTCTGCATTATAAATATAGTGTATATAAAAATGGAAACCTATATACTCTTTCCAGGATTCTTTAATGAAGATTGAGCCAAGGATACAGGGAACTTAGTGGTAGATGGGTGATTCTACAACTAAGAATGAGGGGTGGTCAAGAAATTTACAGAACAGAAGGGTTATCAGAGAGCTGAGAGGAGTAGTAGACACAGTCTGAATATATGATTTATTACAATTATATGTGCCAATTTTCAGCCTACTGACATCTGTGTTCTTTCAGATATTGCCAAATAAGCACACAAATATGAAGAAAACACCAAGTATGGATAACATTGAATTTCATGCCATAATTAAGTTTCTCACAAAACAAAGGAAAACATGTCAAACCATTTTGGAAGAGGTGTTACCAGTTTACTGGGGCCAGTGCCCTGGAAAATCCATGGTTTACAAATGGCATAACCTTTTCTAGCAAGGAAGAGAGTTGATTGAAGACAACCTCCATCCAGAATGTTTTTTTGAGGCCACTTCCTCAGGCATTGTCAAAAAGGTTGAAAGTTTGTAGTGGAAGATGCCAGAATGAATAAATGCTGTTTGAAGGAATGGTTGGAGTTTCACTTACAACCATTCTCAATATTCTCCATCAGCATCTATGATGTTAAAATGAAGTGCAAGTTGGGTTCTGAGGATTCTCATGCCACTTCTAAAACAAAAGCATTTCAGGTGTTCACAATAGTTTTTGTACCTCTGCAGAGAAAGCAAAGATGAATTTTTAAACTTCATCTGAGTCTGAGTCCCTGCAGTAGCATGAAAAAATCATGCCAGTCCCTAATAAGTTCAAGGTTTCACAATTACATGGAAAAATTATGGCTAATGTTTTTTTTGAAATATGGAAGATATCCTGCTGATTGGTACAAAAATAAGGATGTCACGGTAACTACTTACTACCATTCCACTCTGTAACAGTTTTAAAAACCTGTGAAATAAAAAGGCTGAGGAAAATGTGCTGCTTTTACACAGTAACATGCATGTGCACAAGAAGAATGCTGTGTTGGCTACTCTTCACGACTGTAGAATCCAAACGTTAAACCGCATTATCTACAGTCCAGCCCTGCCTCAGTCTGATTATTATTTATCTTTAAATATGAAAAAACAGTTTTGAAAGAAACAATTTACAGAAAATAAAGTGGTTAAAGCTTTGATTTGAAATTGAAATCATTACATTTTTATTTTGAGAGTAAAAATAAACGTATTGAAAGTTCTGAAAAGTGTATTAGAGTTTAAGGTAAATATATTGAAATAGAAATATAATAAATAGTTGTTTTTGCCCTTCTTCTTTTTTATTTTATGAATTTCCTGACCAACACTTTTTAAGTCTAAGGTTATCACCTCTGATGTTTAATGATATTTTCAACCCTTTTGCAGACTTTCTTCAGTCTCTTTTCTTACTCTGAGAGCACTGTACATGATCAATATTCTGATAGCACTGTCAGTCAAGCATGTTTTTTGCTCTTGACACTCAAAAATTGCAGCAATAGACCCCATACAAATCATATTTCTTACAACATGAAGCAACTGTGGGTTCCCAACAAACAGGATAGAAAATGATCATAGTTTATCAAAAATCATGGATCTCAGAATGGCCATCAGGGAAAAAATATAGAGCACTTGAATGCTCTAGATAAGTCCAAGGTTACAGGAGAGATGGGAAAGGCCAATGTGAAGTTTCTATGTCTCACAGAGCTAACTGGATCCCATGACAAGTCCTATGTCTTGACTATTGCTGTGAGAATGCACGCACAGTCAAAACACTACCATGAATACACACTTATTTATGCAGTAAATGCAGGTGATTTGTCCACTGACCTTGGTTTTCTAATTATGGGGATATTGGCACACATGTGGTAACAGCCTCCTGCTCTCCTCCAGGCCCACACCATTTCCTAATTTTCTACTCCTACTGCTTTAGGAGAAAACTCACAGAGAGAAGGTATCTATGGGATCCTCTATGCAGAAAACCCTATTAAAAAAAGGTTGTCACAGCCTTGACTCCATCCACACACAGAGAACTTCTAGGATCTTTGTTTCCTGGCAGCCAGTTCTTAGTGGAATGTCCCTATAAAGAGCAGATATGGATACCACAGCTCATGGTTCAGTGGTCCTGCAGCACACATTCACTCCTCTACAGTAGAGACCTGTGTCACCCATGTCACCCACAGGGGTCAAGACCATGTGACAGCATGTGGGGCTCATTCTCCTTCATGGTTTCAAAAGATGAGCACTGGATCTGGGCCAGTCACTCCTGTACCCTACCATGGATATGTTGGTTCTGCTCTCCTGCTACTGACCATATTTGCCTGTGAGTGCTCCAATCATTAATGCCCTCAGAAATGAGAGGACTCTTGTTTTTTGCTTGTTTGTTTTTTGGTTTGGTTTGGTTTTGTTTTACTGAAGTGGTTTAACTTTTCCTTGTGCTTTCTGTCACAGTTCACCCTGCAAGAGTCTGGTTGCGGGCTGTTGAAACCCACCCAGCCCCTTCCACTCACCTGCTCCTTCTCGGGGTTCTCACTGAGCACTACTGGTATGGAAATTGGCTGGGTCTATCAGCCCCCTGGGAAGACAATGCAGTGCTTACAATCATTTGGTAGAATGATGGTAAGTAGTACAGCCCATCCCTGAATAGCTGGCTCACAATCTCCAAGGACATCTCCCAAAGTTAAGTGGTCCTAACAATGACAAGCGTGGACCCTTAAGACACAGCTATGTATTACTACGCACATATGGCACAGAGACACAGCCCAGGGGGTTCCTGTACAAAAACACAAGCTGCATCTCAGCTGAGCCCTCTATGTGTGCAGAAAAGGAAAGTCTGGGCAGACGGCATTTCCTGTGAGATTCTGAGGTTTCTGTCACCCACAGCCTCAGAGCCCCACTATTTCTTCTTTTTTGATTTTAGAAGTCCCATATCCCTGTTACTGGTCAATACAGGTCAGATGATGAACTCTTTTGTATAAATTTTTTATATGACAAGTCCAGCTACATAATATAAAAATATCACCCACATGATGTTGCTGTTCTATGGGGTGCTGTTTCCCCCAGTGACAAAACACAAACAAACACAAAGGTAACTTATATTAAGATGTTATATTTCAAATTAAAGAAACATTACCAGTTAAGAAAGCTAAGCAAATCCCAGAAAAAAATATATATATATATGAGGTTTTCTGCCATGAACAACAATAACAAAACAGAGTCTAAGGTACAGAAATAAAATAATTTAAGAAATGATGACACATGAACTGTGCTGTCATCATAGAATGTCTTTCAGTGGCTGTGTGCAGATAAATATTTTGAGGTTTCACATAGAGGTTGTTACTGATAAATCTTGCTCCAGAACATGATTTTGTGACCAGAGAGCCATAAATGCCCACAGTAGTAATACACCAAAACCTGAAAAGTGAAATGCCTATGTTTGACTGCAGAAACACATATATTAAATATGATGAGCAATCTGAGAGAAAAGATACAGAGAGCATCATTTATACAACCTCAAATTCAAGTTTAATCAACAAATCAAAATTGATTACACTTTACAATAACTATAGCAAGAAAAAATAATCAGAATCAATGAAGTTATAAAAACCAAATAAAGAAAATTAAAAATATCAATTAGTGAATATGTCAGCACTTTTGGAGACCAAAAAATAATATTGTATAAATTGCAAATCATGAAATTATTTATAGGAAACTAATAATTATGTCAATTATGTTAAGTTTGAAACAGAAGGATACATTAATGAAAATAAAATTATAAATTACACTGTACAAAATTTAAAACTTATTGTGACTAAATGACTATCCAAAGAATAAAAGAGAATCCACAATAAAATGAAAAAATATATTTGCAAATCACATAAACACCCAATGAGTGTATCTGGAATATATTAAAAACCTCAAAACCCAAAAGAAACAAAAAACAAAAATCTCTCATACAACAGGCAAAAACTTGTACAGGCCTCTTATCTCAGAGACACACAGATGCAAAAAGAGCTGGAATAAGACACTCACAACCACTGGTCACTAGGGACTTTCATATCAAGACCATGTATTCTCATCACAGTGTATCAGGTGGAAGAGAAATACATACTTTATTTTGTTTAAGCGTTCTTTTCCATCTTACCCATTACAGCTGACAGCTCCACTTAATGCACACTGAATGTTCTCTCATTTCCACAAGGCCCTAAGGTATGGATCACTTCCCAGACAAAAGCAAGAAAATTAAAGCTGCTGTGAATGAACAGTCTCCACCATCATGGTCTGTTAGTGGTTGTGACAGCAGCTGTCTCCTCATGCTATCTTTCTCTTTGGTTCTCTTCCATGAGCAAGCAAGACCACAGTGTAGCTTTCTCACCTATACTGATTCCATCCATGCCTTTAATGTCTTTCACTACAACCTTAGGCCTTGAACCCTGCATGATCTGCTGGAAGTAACATGTAATTAAATTTCATGTCTAAGTGGAATTATAAAATACTTTTTTTCTCTGACTGCTTTATTTCACTGAGAACAATGTTTTCTAAGTTCATCCATGTTGTAGTTCATGGCAGGCTTTTCTGTCAAGGCTGAGTGATATTCCATTTTAACACACTTTTATCCATCCATCCATTGATAAAGTGTTAGGGTTTAACTATACTGAAGAATGCTAAACAGAACAGGAGAGTGCAAATATCTGTCCACAATTTTGATTTTATAATGTGATGAATGCTTAACAGATAAAGTGTTTAAATATATAAAAATTTTATTTTGTTCTTGAATGAATGAGCATGCTGTTTTCTATAGTGGCTGCATGATTTTAGTTTCCCATCAAGTGTGTGCATAATTCCTTTTCTCCCAAATTCACTTCTGTTTTGTTTTTGTTTTTGTTTTATAACTGCCATCCTAACCAGTGTGATCTGATTTCTTATTGTGGTTTTTTATTTGTTGTTATTCATGATTGATGGTGTTGGACAGCTGTGTCTGTCTACTTATGAGGATTTTGCCAGCTTTGTTCATTTCTTTTTGTATGTTGAGAGGTCTCCTCTCTTTTTAAAATAAACTTTTAGAATT
This sequence comes from Lyroderma lyra, assembly GCA_004026885.1. NCBI lineage: Eukaryota > Metazoa > Chordata > Mammalia > Chiroptera > Megadermatidae > Lyroderma > Lyroderma lyra. Next base: position 25,730 of record PVJL010013317.1, read on the forward strand.
GTAATAATCAACCTTACTAAGGACCAGAAAATAAGATAATTTTAACTTATACAATCATAACATTAGCTATAAATTTAGAAATACAATGACCTTCATTTCTTGAGAAATAAATTACAATTAAAAGAGGTCACTGCTACTGAACTCAGGTATTTTGAATTTAATTCATTTAACTAATCATATTATTATTTTGTCTTATTTATACTTTCCTCTTAATGTCTAAGTAAAGAGATCCTGTGTAATGGTCTCTTGTGGTTATTGAAAACCCACAGCCCCATTACCTGCCCATGACTCTCTAACTTTTCAGACTCCTCCATTCCCAGTTACAGAAAAGCATCTTCTCAACATTTCTGTCTTCTTGGTCTCCTTGAAGGTCAGGAAACAATAGATATGCAAACATGAAGACATCAACATCAGCATGTATACTGAGGCCTCTGTGACAAAATAATCAGCTTGTGGTCCCTTCCTCAAGTATATATTTGTCCCCAGACACTCATGATCATCTACCCATGAAGATGAGAACATTCACCACTCAACTCCAGTCTAGCTATCAATATAGCTTAGCATCTGCTGGCTCAGGAAGGCAAACATTGAAGGTGATTGGAGTTGAGATCTGGTTTATTTTCCTTTGAAATCTCATGATGAAAATATAGTGAAAATTTTCCAAATAGAGTGACTTGATATGAAGAGGCTTCAAACCAATGTGGGAAAACAATGTAGTCTTACAGAATTCACAACTCCTTTAAAATAAAAGTTGGATTTGATTCAGTAATAATAAAATATTGTAGCTTCTGATAGAGTGATGGTCCTTAAGTGACAGAGGTATGAAGCATAAGGTTATTTTAGCTTTACCTTTGGAGAAGCATGGCATATAATCATTTCTTTCATTATAATGGGACTAAAAATGTATATTTGCCCTTGTCCATTAGTATGTTCAAACACCAGTAGATTTAGTTATCAGTCACTCAATTACATATTTGTGTTTGCACTTGTCCATATGTCATTAAAATTAACATTTTCAAATGAAACCTCATGGGTTCACTAAGAGTTAAGTATGTTATTTTCTCCACTATAAAATTACATCTCCACACTACTTATGGGTCCCTGGTCCCTTCCAGGATGGTGGCTTTTTTCTTGCCTGCTAGTGTTTTGCATAAGAAGCTCACCTGACTGGACATTACCACAGTATCTTCAAGTGTGTCCCTGGGAATGACCCAGTTAGAAGACAAATTTTTGAAGCTCTTCCCATTTCTGTTCCTTGTTTCCGGTTCAAACAAATGACTGTAAAATCAAACAATAGCTTCATCCTCCTGTACTGTGCAGTGTTTAATGGTCAAATATTAATCATTAAATGTACTACAGGTAAATAAATGGGCAATTGGTAAGAAGTTATTATAGACAGAGAGACAATAACATGTAATCTCAGTAACTTATAAAAATACAACAGCATGAACTTTGTTTCTTTATCAATTCTTACATAAATACTGCAATACAGACAATCACACATGTTCTCAGTACTGGAAGGAAGTTCTCACAACCTCAATAGGCATGCACAACTCTCCCATGGAGTTGATTCAGGAAAGCAGAGTGGCCCAGTGGTGAGGAGCATGGGGACAAATACTAGAGCTTACACCAGATATGGCCCCTTAAACACATTACACTTTTGGGCACTGTTCTCTTTTTAGGTTCACAAACCCAGAACTTTCTATATAATAAGAACACATGTAGGGGGTTGGAGAGGAGGTGGGAGGAAGCTAAATATAAAGTGATGGAAAGAGAAGTCACATTAGGTGGTGAACTTATTATACATCAAGTTGACAATGCACTGTAGAATTGTATGCCTGAAACCTATGTAATCCTTGCTAACAGATGTCACCCCAATAATACTAACAATAAAAATTAATTTTAAAAAAAGAACATATGTAAATAGGGAGCCCCTCTATTGATAAAAACCAGCCCAGCTATAACTCTGCAGCTCTGGGACAGGAGCTCCAGCCAAAAATTATCAGGCATTCTCATTCCATGATAAAAATTGACCACAGATAACACACTACGGACCTTGGGCTGAAATGAATTTTTCTTACTCTTTAAAAATTAAATTATCAAGAACAAGTGGTATTAAGCATGTGAGTGAATATGTGTAGGGAGCGTGTGAGCCAAAGCCAGGTCATTTGAGAAAACAGGTTTTAGCAAGGCTGCCTGTGAACTTGGACTCCACAATTTAAGGGTTTTGCAAGGCAGCCCAGAGCTGGGTGCACAAGGACAATGCTCAGGATGTGGTTTCTGGATGGAAAAATATGACATCAGGAGCAAGGTTGTTTGGTCTCTGGAAATGATTCGAGACATAACTTATGGCCTGCCTGCCTTGAAGAGAATAATAATAATATAATCAGTAATGTCTTAGCAACATGTACCAAAATATTGATTAAATGCAGTTATCCATAACTATATTTCCTAGTTAAGATGTACTTTCCAGTCTCGCATTGCTCATTTACCCCTATGATCTTACTTGTTTTGCTCACCTTATAAAATAAACTTGCTGCAACCAGACGGGGTCTCTGTGTCTCCATCAGAGTGCAGAGAACCACCCAGTCCCAGGTTTTCTGTCTATATCTGTGTGTATTTTTTCTTCATTCCCCATCGCCTCTGCTCCAGTTCACCTGTTCACCCATGCAGGTTGTGGCAAATATGAACAAGAGAAACAGTGGATGTGTGACAGTTTCCTGATCAGGACATCTCTTTGCTTACAGCTGTCAAGTGTAAGGTGCATCTGATGGAGTCTGGGGAAGACTTGTTGCAGACTGTGGGGTCTCTGATACTTTCTTCTGCAGCCTTTGAATTCACCTTTAGTACCTATTGGATGCACTTGGCCTACCAGGCTTCTGGGAAGGGGCTGCAGCAGGTTGCAAGTATTGATTATAATGATCACACTACACCATATAGTCACACTGTGAAGGATCAATTAACGATCTTCAGAGACAACACCAAAAGCATGCTGTATGTGCAAATAAATAGCCTGAGAAATGAGGACACTGCTGTTTATTAATGTGTGAAACATAGCAAAAGAAAATCTGTGTGAGCCCAGACACAAAACTTCTTGCAGGGAGACAGTGGGAATGAATTTTAGTGGGCATTCCCAACTTACACATGGAGTTCAGGACCATCAAGAGATACACAGAACCATCAACATGATTATAGAACTCTCCAAGGAGCACTCAAAATAAACAGAAGGCACTAAGAAACTACCAGAGGGGCCCTCAGGATCCACCATGGGGGCTCAGATCTACCATGGGAAACACATGACTGACCAGGGAAGGCTCAGGAACTCCCTCGAGGTGATCAAAATAACACATGATGTTTAGGACTTAACAAGAAGCGCTCAAGAAATCAGTTGATTAGTAAGCACCACATCTTAGCGCCCTGGACACACTTGGGGTTACTCAAAACCAGCAGGGTCACTCAGGACTACTAGTGGCACTCCAGGAATACAAAGAAGCACACACAACCCATTAACTTTGTTTTTCAGCCCCAAGAGCATGTAAAAATAGAGTTTCAGGGCTTGTTTTCTGTTTGATAACTTGTGATCTGTGGATTCTTCTCTAGAAAGCAATTCTCCCAGGGAATCTTTGTACTTTGATTATTTTCTGCTTACCTCTGACATTTCTGCATACAAAATATTAGTTCTTGTTTATTTGTTATTGGTAATAAGGAACACATTTCTCACCTGCACAAAATGTAGTGTATCACTTAAAGAGGTAAATGTAACTTTGCCAGTTTTTATCAGGATCAGAGACCTGAGAAGCCTTAGAGGACATGCCTGAATCCTTTTCAGTCAAACTCAGAGCAGTAAAGCTTGTGAGATTTTTTATTAATATTTTTGAATCATCTCATGCTTGAGATACAGCCTGGATGAGTATCAGGGTGTACAAAACTCATTGGATTTTACATCTGACTCTCATCGTCCCCCCAAAATTTTCAAATGTCTTAGCACCGATCCAGTGTTATTTTGTTTTAATTTATTCTTTTCCTTTTAGTTTTTCTTTTTTTCTTATTTTCCTTTTCTTTTTTGCATGATTTTGTCCCTAAAAATAGAGGGTGTGTTTATCTGTTGTCTAAATCTCCTGGCTCAGGATCTTTATCTGAAGGTTAGTTGTTACACCCCCAGACACTTGAGAAATCCTGGGACTTCCCTTCTTGTTGCACAGCACTATGCTGCTATGTGCTGTGTGAACACATTGGAAAAGGCAAATGACCCTTTGTAACCAAGAGAATAAGCTTATTTGGTGAAAATAGAATGAGATGTGAAACTGTCAGAGTCATCTTTACCAGTGCTTTAATGGAGACCTGCATATCTGACACTCAGATGTGCTGTGAGTTGTGGATAGTTTCAATTGTGAGTACAGGTGGGTAGGTTCGCTGTCCCCTGGGACTGCCACAGGAATGCCAGGCTGGAAGTCAGAGGAAGAGTGAAAGTTGCTGTCCACCATGGAATTACATCCTGTTCTGTTCTTCTTGAATCAGCCTTGTCAAGGTAGTTTAGGATACATTTCTGACTTTGAGAAAATAAATGGCAGATTTTAATAAAAAGCATAAAATGCCTTTACAACAACAACTAGATTAATGCTGACTGAATAACTGAAGACTATAAACAAGTAATATTTCAACAGGAAACTGATCCTGACATTTTTTATATTTTTCAATAGAAAAAAGTTCATATTATTGATACTTTTTCAACATTGTTGTTAGGCTAGGCCTTCAGCAAAGTTGCACCAAGGCTGAAATACTTATGTTTCAACATCTTTTTAATTTTTTATTTCATTATTTTTTTAGATAAACACATAACGTTGTGAGAGAAAATGCTGTGAATGTTAGATGAGGTAAGAGAAGTTTTGAATTCCCAATGCAAGTCTGACTTTGAGTAAACAGAGAAGGTAAGTTTCGGTGACCATTTCTAAATGATCCTGCTGTGAAAAGAAGGTAAAGCAAGGCTGCTAGGGAGTTATTTAACCAAAGTTTCATTCAGAGAACATCCAAGTCATGTAACGATAGACCAGCCCTAGAGTTACTGTTTACTTGTTAGGAGAGGCTAACAGATATATGATCTCAGCACAAACCAGTTGGTTGGCTACAGATAGCAAAAGCTGAAAGGGTATTTGATTCTGCTTTCTCTACATAGTAGTATTAGGAGCTTTCTAAAGACAAACACACTATTTTGGGGATTTCTATTTAAGAAAATGGGGTTATACTTGATTACCTTGGATGCCATTAAAAATCAAACATACGGTCTACAAATAATTTACCTCTTTTCTCTATTGTACTTTACTATGATCAATCAGGAATGTCAAGCTTGAGCTGCAATACTTTTTCTAGAAAAAGCCCTCAGGTAAATGTCTAATCACTCCATGTTCTACTTTTCACAAAACACTAGAGCACAGACATAATTCAGACAATTCTCTGCCTCTTATAACAATGATCACCTTCTTCCATTTTCCAATAAGATATTTCTGGTTGCCATCTGAGAACCCTTCAGAATCACCTCACCAACAATATTTCTTGTGTGACAGAGGTTTTTTCTGTGGATTACTGAGGATTCTCCACAGTCCACCATTTTCTCTCTTAACTCTCAACAGAATCTCCTGTCAAGGCCTGTTAATGGCATGCAGGCTTTTCCTAACATGAATCCTAACACTCTTTCAGCTTTTTGTCTGTTTCCAGTTCCAAACCAGCTTTCACATTTGTATGTATTTGTTATATATACCAGCACCCCTGTTCCTCATTATCAATTTCTTAGCCCATTTGGGCTGCTATAAAAGAACACCATGGATGGAGTGGATTATTAGATGACTGGCATTTACTTCACACATTCCTTGGTGCTGGAAGACTGAGACAAATACACCAGCAGACTTGGTGTCTTGAGGTCTCATATCCTGGTTCAGACATAGCCTTTATGTCCTCACTGAAGAAAAAATGATAGAGCTAACTGGGATGTACATTCTGATAACACAAATTCTATCCATGAGGACTTTACCTTCATGACCTAATCACCACCTAAAGATACCAACTTGAAATAGCATCACAGTAGAAATTAGGTTTCCAAATATACTTTTGTGGGGGAGGGGCACAAACATTCATCTAATGGTAGTATTATAATAATTATTTATTCATGCACCAAAATTAATAGGTATTAAACAAAATTCAAGGTACATCTGAAAACTTACTGAGAAGTTAGCTCCATTAGAAATATTGCCTATTTAGTTCTTCTGCCCACTTTTTAATTGTGTTGTTTGTTTTCTTGTTGTTAAGTCTTATTAGTTCTTTATATATTTTAGATATTAAACCCTTATCTGATGCGTTATTGGCAAATATTTTTTCCCATTCAGTTGGCTGTCTCTTTGCCTTGTTGATGGTTTCTTTTGCTGTGCAGAAGCTTTTTAGTTTGATATAGTCCCATTCATTTATTTTTGCTTTTACATGAGGAAATACAAATGGCCAGCAGACATATGAAAAAATGCTCATCCTCATTAGCTATCAGGGAAATGCAAATCAAAACCACAATGAGATACCACCTCATACCTGTGAGAATGGCTATTATAAACAAGACAAGGAATAACAAGTGCTGGAGAGGATGTGGAGAAAAAGGAACTCTGGTACACTGCTGGTGGGAGTGCAAACTGGTACAACCACTGTGAAAGGCAGTGTGGAGGTTCCTCAGAAAATTGGGAATGGAGCTATCACATGACCCAGCATTCCCCCTTCTGGGGATCTACCCAAAGAACTTGAAAACCTTTGTCCACAAAGACTTATGTACCCCAATGTTCATTGCAGCGCTGTTCACAGTGGCCAAAACATGGAAACAACCAAAGGTCCCTGCGACAGATGACTGGATAAAGAAGCTGTGGTACATATACACAATGGAATATTACTCAGCTGTAAGAGAAGATGAAATATTGCCATTTGCGACAAAATGGATGGACCTGGAGATCATCATGCTAAGTGAAATAAGCCAGACAGAAAAAACAAAGAACTGCATGATTTCACTCATATGCGGAATATAAAACTGAAAGCAAAGAAAAAAAGAAATGAACAAACAAATAACCCATGGACACAATCAATAG
>PVJL010013318.1:0-32824 GCA_004026885.1 Lyroderma lyra
GAGAGAGAGAGAGAGAGAGGGAGGGAGGAGAGAGAGAGAGAGAAGAACTAAGCAGAGAAATTGTCTCCTGGACCTTCGGGACCACGGTGCCTCCTGCGGCAGCCCCTGCCTCCCAGGTGAGTGTGACACCCCATCCCTGTCCCCTACACTGCCTTACTACCTGAACCTGTTTGTGCCAGTGTCTCCCAGCCCCGCAGCCTGAGAGTTGCTCACCCCCAAACCTCCGTGGCTCCCCGCTGCCTTCAGGACCAAGGCCAGGCTCCTGGGCACAGCCTCCAGCCCCTTGGCCACCTGGGCCCAGCCCACCCGCCAGCCTCCTGTCCTGCCAGCTCCCAGCACTCCCTGCTTCCTCCACGCTGTGACCCCAGAGTTCTTACGGTCCAGAAAATACCACCTCCGTTTACATCTTGCCATCAGGCTGGGAAGCTAGCTCGCCCTCTGCCCCTGGGGTGCTCCCCATTATCCAGCAGAAGCAGCTGGTCAGGCCCTCCCACAGCCATCTTGCCACTCTCACATGACTGGAAGTGGCCAGGACCAGGGCTCTTAGGCAAGATAGGAGCTCCCAGCACCTCAGTTTCCTCATCTGCATAATGGGGACAATAATAGGACCTATCTCCTAGGGCTGTCGTGAGGATTAAATAACTAGTAAGAAGCTCACAGCAGTGCCTGGCCCTCTGCAAAGGGCAGCTGCTGTTATTGTCATTGTTGTGGTTATCACAGCACACACAACACCGAATTGTTACGATTTATGTGTCCGTGTCCCTCCGGAAGCTCTGGGGTCCCTGGGCCCAGAACAGTGTGTGACACACAGTGGGCACCCAAGAAAAGTCTGTAGAGGGAAGGGAAGGTATTGTCCCTTCTGTGGCTGGGCCCCGGCCCCAGCAAAAGATGTGTGTCGTGGGCTTGCATGCAGACCCGCCTCCTCTCCCAGGCCACCCCTGTCACTGCCCAGACCTCGGTAACCAGGCTGGTGACCGCAGAGCCAACGGTCTGGAGAAAAACTCTAGGAAGCCCAGTGGTTTGGGTTGGTTTTAGCTAAAAACTAGTCTCACATGCTCTTGCCCCAGCAGGTTGCCCAACTCGTCATCCTCAGGAACTTGGCCCAACATGGTCCCCTCCCTTGTCACATGTGGTGTCCCCCCATCTTGAGGACTGATGCTACTACAACCCCCAAAGTTCCATTTGCCAACTCAGCCCTCAGCCTCGGAGTGCCAGGGCACACCTCATCATAGCACCAATCAAGTTCAAGTTCGAGGTCTCCCTGCATCCTCTCACCAGCCCGGTTTGCAGAGGCTTTCGCTTCCCGTACCATCACCACCTCACAGCCTCCACGCTGACCTCCCCACACGCCGCAGCCTGGGCCCCGTCACCAAGCCCCCACTCCCAGCCGCGGTCACCTGTCCTCCATTCCCAGCCGCGGTCACCTGTCCTCCATTCCCAGCCGCGGTCACCTGTCCTCCATTCCCGGCCCCTCACACCCCGTCATGCATTGACTTTCTGCCTGCACTCGTGAGCCTTGGCCCCGTTAGATTCGTAGAGCAGTAAGAGCTCCTGAACGTTGGGGGCAGCAGAGCTCCACGGGGTACGAACATGCACCCGTCAGGCACACGGGGGTTCAAGCCTCAGCTCACCTTAAACTCGTCATGTGACCTTCTTATTGGGTAGCCGTTTCCTCACCTGTAACATGACAATAATCCCCAGACCCACCTCCTACGATGACCAACTGCTGTGAGGACAAAACGAGGTGTACACCACCTGGGCATGTGAAATGCTTCTGTAAAGGTGAGCCGTTACGACCACCAGCCAAGGCCCAGACTCCAGAAAAGCCCAGGCAGGAGGTGTGCTCCAGCTCATCCACGAAAGAGCTGAGGCTCGGTGGGGCGGGAGGGGGTGGGGGTGGGGAGTCTTGTCTGTGGATGTGAAGTCAACGGCCCCAGGGGCTTGCAGCCCAGCCCAGATTCCGAGCCTCGTGTGCTCTCTGCGTTCATGCCGTGTTGTAATAAGTCCAGTAACAACACAGCTAGGAGGGCTCATCATGTGGCCAAATAACCCAGAGAGAGACAGAGCACGAACATGAGTTTGTGATGGGGACATCCCCACTGACAATCCTTGCACTTGACCCTCAATTGCAAGAATAAAACTACCTGTAAATAGGCTGACCAGACTTACATTGTCCCCTTTCAAACGCTGTCCCCTTTCAAACGGTGCGCAGGGTCAGCCTGGCCTCGCTGGGCTACATCCAAGATGTCAGCAGGCTGACCGTATGTGCCGTTTGAAAGGCGACAGGACCTTTGTTTTCTGCCCCCTTTGAAACGGGGCGTCTGGTCAGCCTGCCTATAAAGCAACCTTGCAAATAGCTCTCTAGCCCACCGACCCACCAGAAGTCCCGTGAATGATCAAATGTGAAACCCACATCTGGGTCACGGACAGGGCAGTCCGCCAGACCCCTTCCGCCCCATCTGGCCCAGGCCGAGGGGCCTGCTCCATCATCCCCCCCACCCCTGCTGCTGAGGCAGGGCTCCCCACCATCCAGGGATCAGCCCCCAAGCCTGCTCCCCTCCCACTCCCCGACACACGTCAAAAATGGATGGCACAGGCTTCCGGAAAGCCGGACCCAGACTCAACTTTCTGCCCCCAAGTCTACGCCGCACTCTCTCCTGGTCTCCTAAACCCACCAGCTGCCAAGGGTCAAGGCTCAGGAAGGAAGCCCCTAAGGATGCGCTGGGTCTCAGGACCTCGCATTTGCAGCAGCTTAAAAAAAGCCCAAGAGAGACTGCAGAGGATCAAACCCCCACCCCGACAGGTCCATTCAGGGAGACCCAAACAAAAACCACCTCCCTGCCCACGGTCACCCCCAGCAACACAGCCTTGCGGTCACCAAGCAGCCCCAGTGCTGTGCCGTCCCCAGCAGAGTCCCCCCAGGGCCGGCGCCTCCCTCCCCAAGGACACCGAGGGAGGCTGCCGCCCTCCCCGCCCCCGGCCCCGGCCGAGTCCAGCGGTGCCGCCGCTGTCCTGACCCTGGGGAGCGCGGCTGTGCCATCTAACTTACCCAAAGAGAAAAAGAGACCGAGCCCCGCGAGACGGAAGGCAGGGCGAGGCGGCCAGGCATCTCTGGGCATTTCCAGACTGAGATGTGGCGTGGGGCGTGGGAGGGGGTGGGGGTGTGCGGGCCGGAGGCGACCAGGGAGCAATGGCTGATGCTAACAACGAAAAGGAGAACGCCCGGCACGGCGCGGGTGGACACCGCGAAGGAGGGCGGGTGGACACCGCGAAGGAGGCTTTATTTCCATCCGCTAATATGGCCGGCCGCACGCCCCGCTGCAGAGAGGGGGAATGTGCGGGAGAGAGGGAGACGCGGGGGAGGGAGTCAATTTTGTGGTTGTCGGATTTCGGAGGTAGGCGGGAGGGCACGAAGGGAAGTCTTTCTGCAAAGAACCAAGTTCCCTGGAAGTTTTTATCCCCTGAAACAAGGACAGAAGCCAGCCTGCCCGTCTGCATCCCGGGACCACCGGCAGGTTGTGACAGCTGTCAGGAACCCGTTTATGTCAAAGGCGCTGGGGGAGGGGACGCCCCGTGCCGTCGGAGAACACCCAGAAAAGGACACGGCTTGTGTGTGTGTTGCTCAGAACGAGTTCAGGGAAGTGAGCTGGGGACACTCAGGACGTGGGGACTTCCACCGAAAGCAGAACACTCACGCGGGTGCGAAAGCCCCTCGGGGACCTCACAGCCGAGCGTGACATGAACCAAACGGACAGAGGTTTCCGAGACAACCGGGGGAAGCTCAGCAGGGGCCGGGCACTCCATGGTAGGGATGACCACCTCTCAGCCCCGTCGGGTGCTCTCTAACACCTTTACCTGTGAGGCACGCGGAGTGTTTATGGGCAAAACAGTGTGATGACTGGAATTTGCTTTCAAATCGTCCAGGAGGAAAAGCGAGGGAGGTGGGCGAGGCAGGTGACATGGGCGTTGGTGACACTGGTGTGGGGTGCAGAGGGCGCCTGAGACAGCTGCCTGTTCCGTGGTGCATGTTTCATTCTTTTGGAAAAAGGGGGTCAGAAATAGGCCGCAAGCAGGAGGACGCAGGGTGCAGAGCCGAGGAGGCCCTGAGCGGAGAAGGCGACACCCCACCTTTTGGGGACACGTTAAGGAGAGCCGGTTCCCATGCAGAGACCGAGTCAGTGGGATGGGCACCAACACAGCCGCGGTGAGCAGGTACCGAGGACTTCCCGCGTGAGACCTCCCCCGAGTTGTGACCCCGGACGGGTGGTTTTCTCTTCTTCTACTTCATTGCAAATGTGGGGGGCGGGGGACACGGAGGCTGACAGGACTGACGCGCCTGTGTAGGCTAAGGGCCGGGTCCGAGCAGGCTGACCAGACATCCCGTCTGAAACAGGACCAGAAACAACGGCAGTGCCCATCTCAGACAGTCCGCGTGGTCAGCCGGACCGCACCCAGGTCTAGGACTGAACGCACCCGCGCCGGTCAAGGGCAGGGTCCGAGCCAGGGTTCACGCTGAGGTCTGCGTGTCACACTGGGCATGTCCACGGTCCCACATCGCCTGGCACGGGGCAGGGGGGGACACGAGACTGCCCCTCAGGTTGTTTAGAGAAGGCTGGACCAGATGAGCCAGGGGCCTCTGCATGCGACATCACCTTGCTAAGGGTCTGGGCATGAAGAGGCCAAACTGGAGGCCAGCACAGTGCCCAGTCAGAGCAGACACTGAGGAGAGGTGACGCGGGGCTGCAGAGGGGCGCCCCTGAGGGACTGAATGCACGCACGCACACGCGCAGGCACGCATCTGGAGAGGGAGGGCCTGCGGGAGCGGGCATCGCCCGGAGGCGGAGGCGGGAGGACGTGGTGCAGGCCCGGGCCAGGAGGACGTGGTGCAGGCCCGGGCCAGGAGGACGTGGTGCAGGCCCGGGCCAGGAGGACGTGGTGCAGGCCCGGGCCAGGAGGGGATGGCTGGGCTCTGGCGGCAGTTGCTGAGGGCAGAGCGGGTGCGGAGCCTGCTGCGTGTCTCCACCCCAGAGGTGCTGGTCCACACCTGGGTCTTGCACAGACTCTGTCCCCAAAGGGTCTGTCACTCTGCTAGCGTCTGGGTGCTGCTGGCTCACCCACAGGGCGCACGCTGCCAAGGTAAGAAAATCAGGGAAGGAGGGGCGGCCTGGGGGAGAAGTGTCTGCCGTGGCCACGGCCGGGCCCTCAGGCCCCGGGCGTCCTCTGCGGTCACCAGTGGGCAGGCCTGCAGCTGTACCTGGAAGGGGCCGGGGCTCCTGTCGCAGCCCCTGGGCCAGGACCCCACGTGGCGCTGCCGCAGGCACCAGCCAGCGAGACAGTTTTCGTTTGCCGGAGCCGGCCTCCTCCTTTTTCCACGGCCGCTGAGGGAGGCTGCGAGGCCCAGGACAGCCGCTTTACAAGCTCACTTGGTCTCACTGGGTCCAGAAGCTTCTATTTTGGGGACATCTGAGTTAAGAAGCAGGTACAGAAGTCCCTCTGGTTCTATCCACTATTCGACTCAGAAAAACCAGGCTTGTGACTTCAAATAGCCTTGGTCCAACTCAGCCCTCCAGGACCAGGGTCCGGGCTAAGGCGCCCCAGGAGTATGAGGCAGGAGGGGGCTCCCCCAGAACCCCCCACCCCCCGCGGCCCACCTGGGCCTCCAGAGGCCCATTTGCTCTGAAGGAGGAAGCCCTCCCCGGGAGCTAACGAAATCCGGGAGGCAGAAACTCGGAGGCCCATTTTGCAGAGGGAAGACACCCCATCAAAGACGGGCCACCTGGGGAGAGGAGCTCCGTTTGGGGCATGTCCACCCAGTTCTGCGGGCCTCAGCGGGTACCCCTCAGCTCCCTGCCCGGCGGGGAGAGGCCGTATGACCGGTGACCCTGAGGAAGGCATCGCTGAGGCCCCAGATGGCCTCCCCAGTTACAGTCACCTCCCAGCCCCCCTTCTCCGGGGGTGCCCCCCAGACCAGCACCATCAGCATTTCCTGGGAGCCCCTGAGCCATGCCGAGTCCCGGGGCCAACCTCAGGCCCAAGGAATCCGAACCTGCACTTCTAACGAGACCCCAGGCGATTGCTGAGACCACGGATGGAGAAGCACTGCCCCCGACCCACATGCAAAGGCTGGCTCCCCCGAGCAAGGGGCAGTGGCAGCGCGGTCCGGGGGCAGAAGGGCTTGGCAAGCAGGGGCGCGTGGGGGGTTAAATGCTGGCCTCGGGCGGCGGGCAGAGCCCCGGGCAGCCTGCAGGACCCCCTCGCCGCCCCGCTCCGCGGGCCAGGCCGTGCAGGGGCGCCCGTCTCCTCACCTGCCCAGCAAGCGCTTGTCTCTCCGCAGAAGTCAGCTACGGTGTCACCACCTGCTTGCCTGGGACTTGCTGCTTCTCTCCGTGCTCCCGTGACACTGCGCACCCTCATTCATTTGTTTAGCGAGTCCCTGAACCTAATGGCCCCCGTGTGCCTGACACTGGGCTGGAAACTAGTGAGCAGAGTGAACCGACGCGGCCGCCACTCGGGGGGCTCCCGTTCCAGGCAGGGGACGGTGTGTACACCCCCAGCACAGCACGAGGAGGACAAGCCCACCTATGAGGGGCGGGGACACAGGCACACCTGGGACCTCCTGGGACTGTCACTCCTATTTCCACGTCCCGCCCCCCTAGTGGCACTGCAGCTCGTTAGGGAGTGGGGCCGCGGCTGAGTCTTCTGAGCTTGTCTGGGCCGCTGCTGGGCCCCGGGCCCACGAGAATGAGGGAGCTTTGCATCAGGGAAAGGGCAGACCCTCCGCCAGCCTGACCTGCCACGGCCTCCCCCGGGGAGGGACCCGGCACTCCCTGGTCCTGCTGTCCCACTCCACTCAACAAGGGCCTGTCCCCCGTGGGGTCAGGTGCTGCCAAGCTCACAGCAGAGGCCCTCGGAAATGTGAAAGCCTCACGCCCGCGAGGTAACGAGGAGCGCCAGGAGACGAGGGCCGCTCGGGGCAGAGGCGGCCGAGCTGGGCCTCACCCTGAGGGAGCTCGGACTCGGGCAGGCCCCAGGCAGGGGACGCCAGGACAACGGCTCAGAAGCAAAAGGACAAGCCCACGAAGCAGAAGGTTCCTGTCATACAACAACAGTGGGAGGTGGGGCTGGGTGGACAAGAGGCGCCTGAACGCAGGCTGCGGCGCTCAGGCAGGTGCTTTGAAAGTTGGGGGGCAGGTAAATCCCTGCAGGTGACGCCTCCTGCACGCACCGTAGCTCCCCGAGTTCCCTTGTTTCTGGATAAAGATGTTCTGAGTGTTGGGTTTTGCAGAAGTGGCCGTGTCCTGCCCGATGTCCCCTGAGCGGGGACCAGACCACGTTTGCAAACCGGGCGGGACGGAAGGACCGTCGTCCTGAGAACACGTGGTCACTCTCAGGAGGAAGATAACTGGACTGTGTTGGGATCCCACTCGCAACCTGAGGTTCCTCGGTCCCAAGTAGCTGAGCTAATTCGGTGACAGCGTGACCCCTGCCCCTGCCTTTAGAGAACAAAATGCCCAACGTGACCCTGTAAGCAGGGTGGCCAGACGCCAATGGGGAGGACAAGCGTGAGGTGGCCACGGGGTGCCACGGGCTGCAGACACATGCCCTCCAGGTCCCCAGGGGCAGACTGAACCCCGAGGCCGAGCGATTCTCCATTATTCCTGAGTGCCCCAGCCCCACCCCACCCCAGGGTGCTCTCGGTGGGGGGAGCCTTTGACTGTCGGAGCATCTGGTGGTCCAGGGACTTAAAACACGCCAAACGCCGGCGAGAGGGCCCCCTGCCCCAGGATGCACCGCGCTGCAGCTCCCGCAGCTGTCCCTCCCTGGGGGTGGCCCCTGGGGCCCCGCACAGCCCTGCCCACGGGACTGAGAGTGACCTCGAGTGCCACGTTTGAAAAGACCCAAGTCCAAGCCCCACCTGGGAATTCCAGGGCGCCCCTGGTGACGCCCAGCGGGATCGGAGGCACTGGGCCCAGACCCCGCATTGCTCACATTCCACGTCGGACCCCTGTCCTCCCGGGACCCGGCCCGGACCCTGAGCGCCAGGTCCCCGTGGGCCCGAGGTCACTTCCGGAGTTCCCCACCAGCACTCCACGGGCCCCTCCGCCGGGTAGAAAAGTGGAGCGATTCCCACCAACACGTTTATTTAGGGACAGTTTACCCCGGGGGGGCGTCTGGGTTGGGTTTTGTCTCCGATGCTTCCTGGCCGGCCGGGCGGAGGGTCTGATCCGGTGGGCGGCCGCCTGGGGCCGTGGTGCAGCCCAGCCCGCGTCCCCACAGCCAGGGTCCCGCTCCCCGCACCGGGGCCCCAGCTTTCTGCTGGGCTGGCCAACCCTCCGTCTTCAGGCCTGTGACCCCCAATGCGGTGGCCGGACACCTGGGAGGCGGGAGCTCCTGCCACCGCTGGGGAGGGACACGCTCCGTTCCTCTCAGAAGGCGGGCGCCGGGGCTGGCACTGCCCCAGTGGACGGGGTTTCCAGCGTGTCATCTGGTGCCGCCCGCAGAGGAGGCCACACGGGGTGCTGTGGGGAAGGGGACAAAGGAAGCGCTCAGGGAGCCCCGTCCACCCCGCCGGCCCGCCTCCGAATGTCCGTGCCCTGTCCCTTTGGGTCCGCGTGCCCGGGAGGAAGCTGCTGTTGTCCCCCGTTAGGGACGAGGAGACGGGGGGCTCCGAGATCACCCCGCGTCCACGCTGAGTCGGGATTGGGTCCCGGGTGTGTCCAACATCAAAGCTTGTGCTCTAAGCACCGGGGTGTCCAGACTCAGACAGGGACACGGCGTGGTGCCCCTTCATTTATGTAAATTCTATCAATTCAACCCCCAAATCAAAGGTTCTGGGCTCCCCCCGCTGCCCATCAGGTCACGCCTCTGTACCTGAGGGCTCCGGCCAGCGGCCTGGAGGCCAGGACGCATCCACGGGCCTCCCGGAACTTGGCAGGACCAGCCTGAGGGCCCCGAGTTCACGGCCCGGCCTCGCATCACACCCGCCCTGCTGGGTCCGCTCCAAGAGGACAGAGGTGCCATCTGCTGCCCCGTCTAGGTCCCAGGCACCGAGCTCTGAGCACGGGGAAGGCGGCTCGCTCCCACAGACCCTCCGCAAACTGTCACCCCAGTGGTGACACACACGGCCGCAGCCACAGCACAGCTGCATCAGCAGGTCCCTCAGGCGCAGGGGGAGGCCTGGCAGCTGCACAGGGTCACATGGCAGCAACAGGACAAGGACGTGGGGGCAGGTGACTAGGGCCGACCACAAGCTCAGCGCGGAGCCACTGTTGTCCCGGTGGAACCCGGCCAGGTCTCTGACCTTGCACTCCCCGGGCGGAACCCTTGTCCGCTGTGATGGCCAGGGAGTCGTGTGTCCTCGGTGCTGCTGGGACGAGAGCCCATGCAAGCCAGCCCCCGCCCCCCGATCAGAGAGGCCGGCCTTCCTGTGCCTGCTGGCCCCGGGCCTACAACCGGTCTGCAAATAGCCTCGAGGCCCCCACCAGCCCAGCGGCCGTTTCCAGGCACTGTCCTACCCCGGGAGCGGAGCTCGGACCCCAGGTCGTTCCATGGGGCCCAGCACGCAGGCTTCCCTGCAGTGACCGGAAGTCACAGGGCAAAAACCCTCTGAGAGTTGGAAGGGGCCTTTTGAAGGAGAGGGACGCGGCCCCTTGTGACACGAGGCTTGTCCGAGGGTCTTCGGGGGCCCCCTTCTGGGGGTGTGCTGATGGGGCGGACACCAGCCTACTCCCATGGGGGCCTCACTGCGCCACTGGACTCGACCACCTGTAGCCCTTACGCCCCTGCCTGCCGAGGAGGCAGCGCTGAGCTTCCTCGTCCACCCAGCACAGCCTCAGCGTCGGACTGTCCCGCACCGACGGGGGCCTCGGCTCAGCAGGGACCGCCCAGGGGACCCAGCCACTGCCCGCGGCACCTGCACCATCCTCACCATGGTCATGTAGGTGGCCTCGGACTTGTCCCGCGACTCTTGTTCCTCCGTCACCTCCCGCGTGGTTATCGAGGAGTAAATGTGCTTCTGCAGGGGAGAAGGGTCCACGCGTTTCCCAGGACCCCTGGCTCGCACACGCCACCCCCGGCGACCCGCAGGGCACCAACCGCCGGGACGGGCAGGCTCGGGGTGGCCGAGAGCCTCAGCGTCTCCGTCGATGCTGACACCTCGGTCCTCAGCCGCCCCCCAGATCGAGAGAGCCGCCGTCAGGAGCAGGTCCCCCGGTTCCCACGCCAGGCCAGCTGTGTGTGACGGGCCTTCAGGCAGCGGGTCCTTTCCTGCCCACCTGCTCTCCGCTTACGTCCCTGAGCAGTCACCAGGGCTGGCATCAGTCAGCGGCCCCCTGAGGGCTTCTGGGGCAGGGACAGTCCTCCCTGAACCTCACACCCGCGAGGAGGCTGGCGCTTCCTGACAGCCATCCTGTCACTCCTGGGGAAGCAGTGTCACCGTGCGAACTCCCTGGGCTTCGGGAAGCCCCTCACGGTGCTGGGAAAACCCTGCTCTTGGGTCACAAACAGCCCAGAAGGTGCAACAGCCCGGGAGGCGTTTCTTACTTAGGAAAAGCAAAACGAGTTCGAGGACACGACGCGGCCTCCGCCTCCAGCGGCCGTGGTCCGTAGCCCCATCAGGAACCCGCACGGAAGGACAGTGCGGCCCGGCCCTCTCGTTCCGGAGGGCCCTGCGTGGTTCCCCTCCTCCATCCGCCTTCTCCCCGTGCCTCCCCCGCGGCCCAGGGGGCACCTGCAGGGCGCCGCGGCGTCTGAACCCCACGACGGGCAGACGGTTCGTCCTGGTCCGAGCGCAGCCCGGCGGGGCGGGGCTGCCTGCTCCCTCCGGCCCATCCAGGCTGTGCTGCCCAGCCCGCCCGCCGGGGCAGCGTCTGCTCTCACCTCGGGGGGCTGTGCCTTCTCGGCGTCCTCCAGGCTCTTCACCAGGGCCGCGGGGCTGGCTGGGCTGCAAGGCAGGAAGGGCGGGCACAGCGGTTACTACGCGGCCAGCACCGTGCACGCGAGGGGCGTCCGCGGGAGACCTGGGGCCACGGGGCCACGCAGCCTGCCCAGCAGGGGCGGCAGAGCGTGGAGATGCCCCGGCCCGGGGCTCCGGCCTCTTCCAGCGGGGCCGAGCCCAACTACCCCACAGAGGCCGCGGGCGGACGGGAGCTCTGGGCCCTGCAGGCCCCTCGATGTCCTCACCGTGTACTTGCGTCTGCATTTGCCAGTGAGTGTGTGTATTTTCTATATATAAATATACATTTTTTTTTCTATTTTGGCCTAAGAGCTTTAAAAAAAACAAATCAGAGTTAAAGGTAGAAAAGAAACTGCGTACGTACTTTTTGTCTCCAAGGAGAAATATTTTGACTTTTACAAAGTCGTACAGTCTCGCCGTAAAGTAATTTCAATAGTGCAGGCAGGAGGCTGAAGGTCCCCTGAACCCCCCGCCCGCTGGGGACCCACCTTGCCCTGGACCCCAAACGCCACTATTAACCTGCAAGACTCGTCCTTTGGGGCTGGGTCGGCGCACGCCCCGGTCCCCACGGCGCACGCGCAGCGCACAGGCGGCTGCAGTGAGTCGGCCGGGACTTGCGTTTCCCAGACACGGGGTCAGGCCCTGCTCTGGGGCACAACGGGGGCGTCTTTCCCTGTCATGACGCCCAGCGGGGTGTGCTGTCCCCCTGACCGCAACACCGGCTCGGACTTATGCCACGGCGACGGCGTCTGTGACCCGTCTCGGCACGTCCGCCCCGGCTGTGGCTTTAGAGGAAACAGGCAGCCGCGGGAGGCTGCTCTGAGCGGGGAGGGGAGCGGCTGGGAACCCCAGGACGTCTAACTCTCTGGGCTCGCTCAGAGCAAAGGCCCTGGGGGCGCCGGGGAAGTTCAAACCCAAGTCAGAGCCCCCGGGAGGGCAGCCGGCCACCTTCCAGAGGGAAGGGACGCTCAGGAGCCAGCCAGGCTTGTCGGGGCCCCTCCCCACGACGTGGTCATGCACAGGGGGGTAAACGGAGGGACCTGCCTGCCAACCGCCAGTGGGACACCCGTGCCCATGTCCGCGCGTCGGGCACTTCTGAGACACTGAGAGAACTCCCGATGAAACCCAAGCCTTTAAAAACACCTTTCGACCACAAATAATTTAGGACTCGAGGGCGTGCCTCCAAAAACAGCCAGTCGTCCTCGGAAGGCCGGGCTTTCAACACAGCCACTGACGGCCCCCGAGACCCCGCTTCCGTACGAAGCCTGCGTGCTGGGTAGCTCAAAGCCCACCGATCGCGGGCGTGGACGGCACCACGAGCGCCCTCGCTGCAGGTTTATGCCCTTAACATTCCTCTGCTCAGGCAACGCTTCGTACACGGGAGCATCATCTTTGTAAAACGCCGACGCCAGTGGGGACGGTGTGGGCGTGTAAAGGCCTTTCAGGAGCCAGAACTGGGGGCCACTGTGCAGATGACATCCAGGGTGACATCACGCACAGACGACGCAGTTCCAAACGCCTCCTCCCGCGAACGTGGCAGTTAGGGCCCTGCCCCTCTCTGCCCCTTCGGGTGAGAGAAGCCTGTACCTCTTGTACCTGTGGGTCCTCTTCACAATCAGTATCAGGACAGGAAGCAGCAGGATGGTGACACAGACGATCCCCACAATGATCACCAGCTGGTTGCCGCCCAGGATCTCAGATCTGTGAGCCGCTGGGGTCACTGGCGCTTTGGGAAAGGAGAGACACAGTGAGGCCTCCGTGTTCCGGAAGAACTGAGCGCCCCACCAGTTCTATTCCAGTGCAGGCAGCGGGGGGCGGGGCGGGCCGGACGCCGCCCCACGGGAAGCACTAGGACCCCAGCTGTCCCTATGAGAGCGAGAACCGAGGCCTGAGCGCCTCGCGCACCCCTAACGTGTGGACTAAGGATGGTGGGAGAGGGCGGCGCTGAGCCTACAGGGGAGGTTCCTTCTGCACTAACAATTCCGTCTTCAAATGTGGTTAAGCAAGTGACAGACAGCTTAGAGCAGGGCTGGACGAGGCGTCCACTGGGACCCACCAGTGGACCGCCAAGCCATTCTGGGGTGACCGCCTGAATTAAGAAGGCAATGTCGTAGTGGACACCCCCTAACGCCAGGGCCCAGCGGCGAGGCAGGTCATCGTGAAAGCAGCACGCTTCACACACGCACACGCTCAGCTGCCAGGGGCCAGAGTCGGCACTTCCCGTCGAGGTGGCCGAATGCAGCCAAGCCGCGAAAACAAACAGCTAGGGGACCGCAACATGCAGGGGAAATGAGGAGGAGCCCTTGCCCTGAAAAGGGCCGCCCAGGCCTGGTGCGGACGGAGGTGGCCCGGGCCAGGAAGGGGCACGTGGGGGAGGTGTGCGGGAGTGGGCCCTGTTTGTGGCGCGTCTGCGTGGAGTCCACACGGATACACGGATAAGGACAGGTCGGCTGTGGCCATCATGGAGTACACTGAACATGCATACAACGCCGTGCCCGGTACCACGGCGGTCAGAGGCTGAGGATGTGACAGTTTCAGGGCCACCGGCGATCTAAGCCAGAGGCCAGAAAGCGGGGTGCAGGGCAGCTCCCAGGGGGTGAGGCAAGCTGCGTGCTACGTCAGCAAGGAGCCGCGTCGTGGACGGCGGCGAGGCTCGCACACGTCTGAATGCACTGAGAGCCACCCGGCCGCACACCTCAAATGGGTGACTTGCACGGCACGTGAGCTGAGCCTCAGTGCTGCCGCTTTAAGAGGAAGGAAGCTACAGGAGGAGGGCCAGGGCAGGTTCAGGTGAGGGGCCTGGCACAGGTACCTGCAGAATGGCGGAGGCCCCCCAGGAGCGGGACACTGGGGCGGGGGCCTTGGGAGTTGAAGGAGCTCCTCCCACTCATGGTCTGGGCTTCGTCCGTGCAGTGGACACATGTCCGAGCACACAGAACTCCCTCTGCCCAGCCAGGACCCTTTGCTATCAACAAGCAGGTGCCCCCATGGGCTTGAGTGTCTGGCCAGAGGCACTGAGGTGCGTCCTACCCTCGCTCCCCACCCCAACCACAGCCACCCGGGGCCCGAGGCGAAGGCCGAGTCCACAGCCCACATCCTGACTGCTACCTGGTGACGGGTGACCTTCAACCCCTCAGCCACTCTCGTCGACACCAGCATGTCTACATCCTCCCACACACCAGCCTCGAAGCTCGCAGAACCTCTGATCACAAAGCTCTATTTTGGGCCCCGGTCCCTTCCTGTCCCTCCCCCTTCTCTGCCACCTCGCGCCAGCTCACAGCCCTGGTCCCCTCCGCTGCAGAGCCTGCAGCCTCTCCCCGGGAGCTCCGTAGAAATGACTTTGAACATCAACTCCAGGCCACATCCGAGCTCCTGTCCCTTTAACCGTGCAGGTGGCAGGGAGGCCGGTGTTCACCAAACACCCACCAGCAGGCCCAGAGCGAGGGTGAGGCACCTCCCGGAGAGGGCCGTCACGCTCGGGGTCTGTTCTGCCCCCTAAAGGCCTCTGGGGCCGCCCCCTAGCCCGGCCGCCCCCCCCCCCAGCGGCGAGGCACCTGGGACCGTGTTCTGATCCACTCTCAGCAGGATGGTCCTCCCGAGGGTCAGGCTCCCCAGGTGCAGACGGCACGTGTAGCTGCCCCCGTCGGACTCCCGCACGCCCTGCAGCACGATGGAGCCGTCGTTGTGGGCCGTGTTCCCCACCAGGCTCACGCGGTCCTGGAAGCGGCCCCAGGCCTGGGGGTACCCCAGAGGCACGCCGAGTTTGGGGGAACAGTGCAACACACTCTCCTCCTGGAAGGGAAAGGCGGCGTGTGAGACGGTGGGGGGCGCGGGGGACGCGGGGGAGGCTGAGGGCCCCGTGCGCGTCAGATCACACGGAGGCGAGGACACGCGTGCGCGGGGACCGGCGGGGTGAGGGACACGACCGCCCCATTCCATCTGAGGAGAGGCCCGAGGAAAGTGGGGTGAGGGGCCTGCACCCTTCCCCGTCTCCGGGAGACAGAACTGAGAGCACACCCGCCCTTTCCGTGACCTTGGCCTTGGGCTTCCAGGAGGAAATCCCAAACGTGACTGAAAACATGACAAGGGTCTCGCCCACACCAGTGCTTTGTCGTCCGTCTCGGGACACGCTGAGACCCCCTCCCAGAGGCTCGGGCTCGACCTCTCGGCGCCTCCGTGACCCCTCTGTCCTGCACAGCTCACACCGAGATCCCACGGCACATGCTGCCACCTGCACCTTCGAACGATGCCCCGATCGGGCACTTCCCGCCTCCTCCGTGGCCCGGGCCCCACCTCTGGCTGTCTCCCTGCCCCCTCCCCAGCACGGTCCGTGCCCCACAGAGGAGGCGTCAGTCAGTCCTCAGCTCAAAACGGTCCCCGGACCACCACCACCCCCGCATTTCTACGAAAAGCGCACCATCTGCCCCCTACTTTGCTCCCCGATTTCACCTTCTACCTGTGCTTCCCTCACCTACTGGGGTCCCCTCGCTCCAGCCCCAGGGATCCCCGCACGCCCGCCTCAGGGCCTTGGCACCAGCTCCCCACGCCCGCC
The DNA here is from genome assembly GCA_004026885.1 of Lyroderma lyra. Taxonomy (NCBI): domain Eukaryota; kingdom Metazoa; phylum Chordata; class Mammalia; order Chiroptera; family Megadermatidae; genus Lyroderma; species Lyroderma lyra. Next base: position 15,507 of record PVJL010013318.1, read on the forward strand.
CAGAACTCCCCGGCCCGCTCCCTCACTTCCCAGAGCCCTGCCCCAGCACCCCCGTTGCGTGGGCCCCCCCGACCACCAGGGGAAGTAGCCACGGGCTCTGCGTTCCCGTCCTGCACGGCTCCTACCGCTACCCCACACGCCGGTATTTCCTGGGTCGTGACGTCACTGTGCGTGTCCCGTCAGGGCGGGACTTCCGCTGCCCAGTGGGGGCTGCGTGGGGACGTGCTGGAACCTTTTACTGAGGCACGTAAACACTATTCGTTTTTACAAGATTCTAAGAAAAGGGAACAGGAGTGAGCGCACAGACGCAGGACCGGGCACTACCCTCCTGTCTCCGGTGACCCAAACTCACAGCATCCAAGGTCAAGTCTCACCCTGTTTTCTGCTGGGACCCTGTTGGGGGACGACATTTAAATGCACAGCCAGCTCCCAGGGACAACGGGTAATTCCCCGTGACCCGCCACGAAGCCACTCGGACCGCACGAGGGACCCAGTACGTGCCCGTGACCTTTAGACAGGGGTGATCTTAGAAAGGCTAACACTTTGATAAACGCACCCCCCCCCGGCCGTTATAAACAGCAAGTTACTTGGCAGCCCCCCACACATGGCCGGACCTGCGCCTGGAGCCCGCCGTGGCTGCCGTCCACCTGTCCAGGGACCCAACGCGCTGTTCACGGCCTCAGCGTCACGCCACGCCCCTCGCCGTCCCCGCCACCCCAGGGTCTACATCCCAGCACCCACAGCCCCCAGAAGACAGAGGGAACTCCCTCCACCTCGTCAATGGGGCCGATCAGAACAAGAACGTCACCTTCCCGGCCACCACCCTCCCAGGGACGCTGCACGGAGAGGGAGGGAGGAGGGGAAGGCTGAAATGCAGGGACCAAGTCACATCCAGGTGCCCCGCGTGGACCCCCACTCACGACCTTCACTGCCCCAAAGGGGACGGGCTTCCTCCTCCTCCTCCTCCTCCTCCAGAGCGAGGCCTCAGACAAGCTCCCCCTCGACCGCCGAGAAGCTCCGACAAGTTCGGAGGCCCAGCCCTCGCAAGGCCACTACAGGGGACCTGGCGTCCCGCCCCTCCCTGTCCCCACCGTCCGACCCCTCCCACCGGGGCCTGTAGCCACTGGCTCGTGTCACCTGTGCGCGCTCTCCTGGGGAGAACGTCCAGTCCACCTTGGTCACGCGCTTCTCTTCTGTGCTCGGCAAGACACATCCCATCTGAACGGACCTGCCCGCACTGACCAGGAGCTCTGGGGAGAAAAGGAGAAACCAAGTCAAACCCAAAGCATGATCCACAGGAGCCAAAGCACCCCTGGGGGAGATGCTGTTCAGCCAAAGATCCGCAGCAGTAAGACGGATGTTCACGGCACACACGCTCCTCCCACAGGTGGCCCAGAAGGTTCTGTGGGGACAGGCACCCCGAGGCCACTCCCTCGGGCCCACATGACACGCTGCGGGTGAGAGTACCCTCCACTCAGCACGTGCATCACGTCTGTGGGGTCCTGTCGTCTTCACACTGGCATAGGAGCTTTCTGGTCCCCTCCATTCCTGTCCCCTTCCCTCTTCTAGAACCTCCCCCATGCGCCCCCAACTCCACTTCAAGTTCAAACTAAAGTGCAGAAAACCGGGTGACTTTCCTCAAGGTTTGTTCTTTGTACACGTGGTCCTAGGACTTGCTAAGGACAGTTCTGGCTACAGGACAGGTCACAGGACGCCTCGGTCATCGGGCCAAGACAAGAGACAAGGCCTTCGGACTCTGCTTCCGGTTTCCGTCTAAGGGGGGCCCCCATCCCCACGGCGCCCCTCCCCCTCGCCGGGCCCTTCCTCTGCGCGTTTGTGTGAGCAGCTGACCCATCACATGTTTCCGGCACAAGTCATTCCAGAGGTCCTTGGAAAAGACAACAATGACACGCTTCTGACTTTCACTGCAGTAATGCTCCGCGCAAACCAAGCACAAAGCTAGCTAGGACATGAGAGGCAGGAGGGGAGACCCCGGCCTGGGTCCCCACTGGGCAAAGTCCCTGCAGAGGAGCAGTGCCCCCACCGTAACACGCGCAGTGCACAAGCTGGCCTTCCCACCCAGCTGCTCCCTGCGAGGACGCTCGGTGCCTGCCCAGCGGGGACAGGAAAGGCCCAAGGGCAGGAAAGCGACAGAAAACACCGAACTCCAGAGGCTCCAGAGGGCGTCATTGTGAAGGGACAGAAATTCCCTCCGAAGAGCGCCCGGGGAGAAGGGAACGCCCCCGGATTCCATCCACACGCTCACACGGAAGGCTGCTTTCCTGGTGTGCAGCTAGTGACCCACCCTTCTAGGTCCCGCACGCCTTGCACCAGGGGCCTCGGCTCGTCCTGACAGCGTTTCAAGACGCCCATGATGCCCCGCCCACTTTACGGAGAAGGGAGGTGACAGACCGGAGTCACCATGGCCTGGTGGCTACTGCAGAGCCGGCACCCAAACCCAGGCCGAGCAAACACAGGGCCTCACTTCCTCCCTCACCCCAAGGTGCCACCTCGCTGACCGGGACGGGTGGCTGCTCCCAGGGCTAAAGGGCAGGAGTCAGCGTCCTCGTGATTGGTGACAGCACTGTCTACAGCACTTGGTGAGACCTACGACGAAGCGAGCAGGATCGGGAAAACGAAGCCGAAGGGTGAACTTTGTAGATGACGCACACGTGGAGTCCCTCCCGGGAGGTGACCACCCCCATCGAGCAAGCTGGACAACTCTGCACGGCCGCCTGGGGAACTGTCAGGGCTGGGCCTCCCCCCACAAACACAAGTTGCTCCCCTGGCTGTGGGGGACATATGACCACCCCCCCTCCACCGCTGTAGCCTGTTTGCACCGAGTCAGGTCTTCAGACCAGCTCCTCCGGCCCGTTCCCTCTGTGTCCCTTCTGAGCAGGGACAGGGCATGTGGACAGGACATCAGAGGACACTGGAGAGAGGTGCAGCCCAGGAACGATCTAGGAGCTCAGGCAGCTGGCTCATGTCCCCTTTGGAGTCAAAAGAAAAATGCTGATTGCAAAAAAGTAGAAAAACTTAGGAGAGGGAGGCCAGCGGCTACCTTCAACCATTCCTTCTAGAGCTCCATTTGCAGAAAGCAAATGCCAGCGAGGGGCCCTGACTCGAGAATCTCATCCCCTCAACAAACGTGTACTGATGGCCAGCTCCGTGCCAGCGACCGCGCCCAGGCCCGGTCGGGGACAAAGAACACGACCCAGGCGACCAGGGGGACACACTGAAGAGGAGAGAGGAGTGTCACCAGCGAGGGGGCCGGGGTGCCGAGGGCCGTCACCGACGAACCCCGCTGGGGGCAGGGCGGGCCCCGATCCCAGCTGCCCCGCCCGCGCCCACAGACGGCTCCTCCTGTCTCACACGGCCAACGGGCCTGACTCCGAGCTGCAGGTTCCCCCTTCACACCCCGCCGTACGCAGCCGTCAACCACTAAGACAGGAGGCTGGTGGGGGCGGGACCCGGAGGTCGTGCATGCCGAGGTGGCCTGTCAGCCCCACCCCTGCTCACACCCTCCGTGCAACTCTGTCACCACGATGTGCCGCAGCCGCTCCCTCCGTTTACAGACGGGGAAACGGGAGCCCACGGGGCGCTGGAGCCCTCTGCTCACCACTTCCACGTCGGGGCCCGGGACACACGCGCCTGTCACCCATGCGGATGACGGACGGGAGGTACAGGGGAAAAGAACGCGGTCCTTGTTGCCAGAGGTGACAAGGTCCAACGGCCGGACACGACAAGTAACAAATACGTGTCCTTAGAGGCACGGTCACTCAGCCCCTCGAAGCCCCGGTGACCTCGTCGGTAGAAGAGCTCCTTCACAGCGTTTGCAGGAGGATGGAAGGTTTAAAGGAACGACAACGTCACGCCGTCCTTATCTCTACGTAAGGACGGGGACTCGCTCCGTGTGGGCTCTGGGCCCGGCGGTGGCGGTCCCCGTGGCCCCCGCACGTCAAACCCCCGCCCCGCCGGCCGGCAGCGGCACGCACCTCTGGGCTCCGCGGGCAGCACGTGCAGCACCACGGCCTTCTTGACCACCAGGCTCTCCCGTTCCAGGCGGATCTCGCAGGTGTACGTGCCCTGGTCGGCCTCTCCCACGTCCCGGAGCAGGAGGGAGCCGTCACTGTGCGCGACGTCCCCCACGAGATGCGCGCGGCTCTGGAAGCGGCCTACGGGCACGCTCAGGTTGGCGTAGTAGTACAGCACGTAATCCTCCTGGAGGTGACACAACGCCGGGCAGTGTAACGTCAGAGGCACCAGGAAGACCCCGCCCTGCGGACGCAGCAGGACTCGTACCCGTTTAGCGCACAGACAGATGGGAGCGTGGGCCACACGCCTTCGTTTCTGACAGTCTAAGGTAAGATGTGACACCCACCCGGAGGTCACTCTGGGGATTCGCACGCACAACGTTGACGACCCCCCACCCCGGCCCTTGTGCCACGCCCACAGATGGGACGGCACTTAAAGGCGCAACATGATCACGCAGGGGCGGGCGGGCTGCTGGGACAGTCCCTGGCGTGTGGCTGTCACTCGTCTCCTAAGGCCTGAGAGGGCGCCAGGGACAGGAAGTGATTTGCAGGCTGGAAGGGGCATCCCGGGGCATTCTTACTTCTACTGGCCCCACGGGAGCAGCCCCCTTACAATAACAAATAGGAACAGGAATTCCCCTGAGAGGAGCAGTGCCGGCATCGCGTGCTCTGAGCTACAGAACTGATGTTTCACTTGCAAACCGTGGGACCGTCTTGTTAATAACACCGGCTTAGGACACAGGTCACAAACAGTCCTAAGGATCTCCGCAAAACTGCTGAGGAGGCCTCACACAGTCCCCTGTCCCAAGAGCTCCCGTGGGACCCTCCCTCAGCCACGCTAATCCCAACACGCCACCAGCGGTGGGGTAGAAAGGGCAGGCTCCCCAGCACGTAAACGGGGCGCTGTGAAGCTGGAGGAATCTCCTTCCACCCCAAACGACGACTCCTGTCACCTCATTCTTACGCTTAGGCCAGAGCAATGCTCTCTCGCTCCCACACATCTAGGCTACGCTGCCCAGGGCAGTCACTGAGAAAAGACACTAACAGAACTTTCTGTGCACGTCTCCCATTAGCTTCTAAATGACCTGCAAGGTAAGCCCTCCCATTATTATAATCGCTGTCACCTGATGGGGGGTTGGGGGGCTCGGCGAGGCTGGGCTGACCCCACAACCGGAGTCCAGGCCGAGGAGGGGCCCAGGCTCCGGCAACAGCACCCCACGGCACCCGAAGACCTACTCCTCCCTGTCCCCACACTGTCCTGGCACCAGTGGCCGGGGGCTTCCACCACACACAGTACCTTGGCGTGCTCTCCTGGCGAGAACACCCAGTCCACCTTGGTGACGCGCTTGTCCTCCGTGCTCCGGAAAACGCATCCCATCAGGGCCGCATTACCCACGTGGACCGTGAGCTCCAGCGAGGAGGCAATGAGGTCCTTCAGGCCCAGTGAGTAATCTACAGAAGTCAAAGGCAAGAGGAGACACACTTTAGGCAAACACCCCCAACGACAAGACTCCCCAGTACAGCGCACCTTCCTTCCCCGGGCGGGGACCCGCACTCAGACCGCACGGCCTCCCCGGGGTCACGTGAGCAGCCCCGATCAGGGGGCTCTGACGTCTCCACGCTACACAGTGCGCACTGCTCCCGGCCCAGCGAGCCCGCCCCCGCTTCCTGCACCCCTCCCCACAAGTCTCCCTTCTTTACCCTGACGTCCCACCTTTCGGGTCCTCTATTTAGACGCCCAGAAACGGGAACTAGGATGTCTTTTGCTTTTAGTTTCCCATCAGTTCCCCATCTGAAAAGCCAATTCACAGGCACCCACGCTTCCTCCCTCGGTGCTTTAGTTCCGTCCCAGAAGCGTGCCCTGCGTTTGCTGGCTGACAGGGGCTGCAGCTGGGGCCCCGTCATCGGGCCTCGGAGGGCGCGGCTCTTTGGGGAATCTCATCTCTGATCGCTTCCTCCCCACACCCCCTGCAGCCCCGGCCCCCCGCCCCCCAGTGTGTGCTCAGCACTCCAGCCACATCTCTTTTCACTGGGGGAAGACCACCACGGGGAGGGCCCCATTTCCACGAGCAGCACTCTGTACAGAGGCCACCAGTCTGCATCAGAGGGCCCAGCACGCAGCGGGGAGACGGCCCAGGCTGGTGCCCCCAGCCCCGCCGCGGCCACGCTCACTGCCCACCCCAAGCACAAAGAAAACACAGCTCCAACCCTTCGGAGCAAGCCAGTTTGAAAGTCATCAAAGTTACCTCCAAAAAGGACCTGCAATTTTCCTGTCGGGAAGAGCTGGCTGGGGTTAGGACCTAAGAAGCTCGTGTCACCTCCCATGAAATGCACTGGGCTCATATGGAGGACAGAACGAGTGTTTACAAGAAGACAGGGGCAGCCGCCCGCATGAACAGACACGCCTGACGCCAGCCTCTGGACAGGCAGCTGGAGAAAATGAGACTGTCCAGAGCAGGACAGGAACTACGAAACTTGGTGTCACCAAGCCACCACATAGGGAGCTGGGTGTCAGCTCCCTGGAGAGAAGCAGAAACCCACCAGCTGCTGCACAGACCCCTAGGAAAATGTCTAAAGACCCTCTGAGATCACGAGAAGAGTCATGAAAAAAATTCCCTAATACTACCACTTCCGCATGTGTGTGTGTGTGCGCATGTGTATACATGTGTGTGCACGTGTGTGAGCGCATGTGTGTGCATTGTGTGTGCATGTATGTACATGTGGGGTGTGCGTGTGTGCATGTGTTTGTGAGCACTTGTGTGTGCATTGTGTGTGCATGTATGTACATGTGGGATGTGCGTGTGTGCATGTGTTTGTGTGTGCGTACATGTGTGTGCATTGTGTGTGTGCACTGTGTGCGCATATATGTACATGTGGGGTGTGCGTGTGTGTGCATGTGTTTGTGAATGCATGTGTGTGCATTGTGTGTGCATGTGTGTACATGTGGGGTGTGCATGTGTGTGCATTGCGTGTGCATGTGTGTACATGTGGGGTGTGCATGTGTGTGCATGTGTTTGCGTGTGAGTGCTTGCGTATGCATTTGTGTACATGTGGGGTGTGCACGTGTGTGTGTGAGCACTTGTGTGTGCATGTATGTACATGTGAGGGTGTGCGTTGTGTGTGCATTGTGTGTGCGTGTGTGTACATGAGGGGTGTACGCGTGCACATGTGTGCGTGCATGCGCATACTCCCAGGAACTAGAGTGAAGGCAATTCTGTCATGTGCTTTGCTGAGTCCGTTTTGAGGTCACCATCCACAATTAGAAAAACACACAACTAATAAAGAGAAACAGAAAAACTTGAGAGCCTAGCACCGAATTCAGTCACTCTCTTACAGAGATACGGGACGGGGGAGCGGGGTGAGAAAGTCAGAGAGACGTGAGACGCGTGAGCAGCAGCCAACGCTGCCCCGGGACGCAGGTGATGGGTCGGGGGGCGCCGCCTGCCTGGGCACCACCATCAGACGGAAGTGAGCCCACCGCCCCCCGGGGACAAGGAAGCCCTGGGCAGCTCACCAGGGGAAGGTGGAGAGGGAAGGTTCCAGGCAGAAGAAACCACTCAAATTGGGAAAGAGCTCCATGCACCGGAGGAACCGCAAGAAGGCTGGCATGGCTACCGCATGAAAACAAGCACGGGATTCCGGAACTTTCTTTGGTAATTTCATTTCCTGATCTGAGACAAGCTTTGATTTTAAAGATGACGATGTCAAGGGCAGGAATGCCAGAGAGAAGCTTTCTTTGTACCACACAGGAGGGTTCTAGAACACCTCGTAAGAACCCAAAGGCCTTCTGCTTCTACTAGAAAAGAGGAAGGTTCAGCTTTCCAAGAAAGAGTCTTCTGGAACAGCTGTTTCAGCAAAACCATGAAGCTCCAGGTTCAGGGTTCCCTTTTCAACACATCAAGGGGCGGCGAGAAGACACACAGTGACTTGGGGTAACGCACACACCACCCCCCGGCTCCCCCCGCTTCTACTTACCCAGTAACACGGGCACCAGGACGAGCTTCAGGGGGCAAAGCATGCTGGCCTGGACGGTTCACTCTACGATGCAAGAAACAAAGTCAGAAGATGGTTTCCCGAGACGTCCGCGCCCCGAACACACCGACCGTGAGCTCCTCCGCGGGCCAGCCTCTGCCTCGGGCTCCGGGGGACAGAAAAAGCAACACCCCGAGGTCCCGCTCACGTGTGGTTTGTGTGGGGAGACAGAGAGAGGAGGCGCCAGTGGGCGAGCAATGCAGCAGCAGGTGCCGGTGCGCGCTGGGCGGGTCACGGGGAAGAGCAGGGCAGAGCTGCTTTTTAAGGGGGAAAAGCAAACCATGCCAGGACAGCCTCGAGCTGACGGCCCTGGACAGTCTCCAGCCTGTGCGTTCGCACACACAGACAGGACACCCGGCCTCAGGTTTTTACCTCTCTCTCCAACCTCTTAGAACCCACAGAGAATTCAGGACATGTGGCAAAGGAGGCACACAAATAAGGGGGACATTTAAGACTCAGGTAAGGCATTCGCCAAGCTCTAGGACTCCGAGAAGCCACGTGAAAGGTCACGGGGAGCTTTGGGTGTCTTTTCTGGAGACCTTTGAGGCTGTGCACGGGCTAAAGAATTGTTAGATGTCCATGCTCTCTCTGTGGTATTAATGTCCCCGCACCCCGCGGCTCCTAGGACAGAAGGCACCGCCCACACAGGGCCCCACAATTTCCTTAAAGAAGAGGAAGGGCCCGAGCTACAGGCAGCTACCATTCAGCCAGGACCCCTGCGCCCCGACACCCTGCACAGGAGCAGCCCCTCCTCCGAGAACCTGCGGGGCTCGCCCGTCTGTGTTAACACCACAGTACCCCGCGCAGCTCCGGAGGAAAAGGGTGGCCGTTTTCATTTATCAGAACAGTGACTTCCTGCAGGGTTCCTTCCCCTGGATTCTAATCACCGAAGGCCCCGATCTGGGAAACCAGGGTCCAACTATTCAAGAGGGTCCTCGCCCAGGTCCCAGCTACGCAGACGTCAGGCGGCGCTGAAGCCCAGTTCCCTGGTCTGTAACGTGGGGATGATAATCCAGGATCAAATACGATCATGTCGGAAACAGCGCTTTGCAAAGTAGAAAGCAAAACCACACAAGACCCAAATGTTCACAACCTAAGAGTCAGATGGGAAAGGGCGTCTATAGCTTGTAGGAGACATTCGGGGTTCTGAGCACCTACCTTTTACAAAGAAGGGCAAATGAGTCATCAGAATGAACTGGAAACTTTTCTGTTTTTGTTTTTGAATCCCACCACAACCATGGAGACAGTAACTACCCTGACTCAGATGTACCAAAAGGCCCCTTAAGTTTCCCCAAGCATCGGTGCCTCCAATGACAGCACAGATGTCCCTCAAGATGCCACCGCCCAGCTCCTGCGCCATGAAGCGCACCTCAGCCCGCACGTACACAGGCGAGTGTGACAAGGGGCTCCCTTCCCAGCATGCTGTGACTGTAACGCATCATGTCTGGGACCTCTGAGGCCCCTGTCACATGCTGGATGTACGTGCTCCTCCTCCTGCCCAGCAAACAGGTTCTCAGACATTCCCCAAGGTCGTGTGCCATCTGCACGGAGAAGTGCCGTCTGGTCGGCATGCCTAACCCCAGAGCCCACTGAGCCCACATTCCCAAGGGCAGGACCATACGAGTCACTGACGTGTCCTGTGCCTGTGCTACGGTACCAGGAACGTGCCTGACATATACAGGATACGTGCTGACAGCTGCCACTGCGGCCACCAAATTGAAATCAACTTAGATATCCTGCCCCGGCACCACAGTACCCCACCCAAGAGGAAACCAGCGACCCCCAAAAGACTGAATCTGGTCACCAAACTCAAGTCACTCAGAGCCACACCCAAACCATTTCCAAACAAGTTCTGAGACATGCACACACGGCCTGAGGACTAAAAGGTGCCTGTTTCCGGTCCTAAGCACACAGCGGCGCCGTCAGGACTGTGAGTGGACAAAGCAGAGATGCTCTAGCGAATAAAAGCATCGGACTGACGTTCTACAAAGTCCTCTTTCCAGGTCAGACCTTCCATGAACGAACTCTTTGACTCAGTGTCCCGGGCCTGGTCCTCACCATTAAAGGACTGGACGTCTTTTGTCCCCTGGTTAATACGGCCGGACACTAGAAATCAGCAGCTGATACGCGCTAAACCAGAGCGCGCTACGTGCCAGGTACGGCGTGCGCGCGTCAGACCTACACCCATCCCATCCTCTCAGCGTCCGGTTTACACGAGGACACGGAGGCACAGGTTGGCGAAGTGACTCCCCCACTGCACACAGCAGGTGGCAGAGCCAGGACGGGATGCAGGCATCCCGGTCACAGCCCGCCCTGTCGCTACGCTGCCCTCCACGTCTGCGAAGGTGACCGGCGTTTCGAGCGAAGCCTCCCCGCACTGCGTTTGTCAAAACAAGACACGTCTGCTCCCTCGACTACCTGGGCCTCCACCCCTTCACCCCGTTGAGGCCTGCTCCCGTGGTCAAACCCAAGTTCAATGTCATTTCCTCAGGGAAACCCCTCCTGGACCACCCTCCTAGGCTGGACGCCTGGGCATGTGTTTTGTCTCTCCTGGGGGACATCCGTCACAGCCTCTGGTCGGGTGTGCTTCTCTGACGGAAGGCCTGCCCTCCGCCCTCGCCCCGCCCAGACTGCCCGAGAACATCAGCTGGTCTCAGGAGACACGGGTGTCGGTACACACGCACGTCGTTTCCTTCAAAGTCACAGTTTCCAAGAACGTAGCGATGACATTGAGGACTTATCGCATAGAAAATGAATCTCGGTCTTTCAAAAGCCACTGAGAGACGGCAGACGCACCTTGACGGTGACAGACTCCGAGGTCTCACCTTCCCCCCAGCTCCTTCCTCGGACCGGAGTCGCCTGCTCAGCAGACGGTCCTGATGCAGCTCCGCAGTAGGCTCCCTCCCCTCTGGGCCACACGTCCTGACCTGGGCTCTGTCATGGTCACTGGCATTGCAATGTCATTCCAGGCAAACTTCCCCTGTCCCTCCGGGGGGGCTGTACCCACCAGGACCGCTTTCCTCCTATTAAGCGTGTAAGGGAACTGTTACCCCTGGCCCAATGACGACAGGAATGAAGCTCCAGAAAGGGGTCTCCTGACAGGATGTGTCAATGACCCCCACAGGCCACAGTATGACAGGACCCAAGCAGAGAGTGAGGTGGCCCCTGTTAAGGACCAACACCCACGGAGCAAACGCCACCACACGGCCACCCCCCTCCAAGTGCTGTCCCCTGAGTTTATGCACAAGGGTCCACATAACCGTTCTGAAGCATGAACTTCCTCAAATATGTCCTTGGTTTTCCGTCTAAGACCACTCAGTGCAGACCGGTCATGACATGGCTCCTTGTGACAGCCTGGGTGACATCCATCAGCCCTGTCCTTGACGAGGACCCTGGGAGTCAAAAGCCCCCTTCATCAGTCCTGCCTGAGACCCGGGCTGCACAGAGGACGTGACGGGGCGGACGACCGCCGCACTCTGGGGGCAGCTTTGGGTTCCTCACTTCCCAAGGTTCAAGGTGAGCCCCTCTGGGATTGGGAGGAGAGAGACCGTGAAGGAGGAGTGCTGCCCCAAGTTCAAGGACAGCTAGTCACGGGCAAGTTAAAAGCCAAAGCCTCATCCCCACCGTCATCGTCATCGCTTACTCTTCTATTAATGAGCAAACCTTACGCCTCCTTCTTCTGAGCATCTTAACGTTGGTGACACCACCCCCCAGGAGGGAACACGGTGCCCCGTGACCCCACTAATGACAGGCCCCCCCGCGGGGGCTGCGCGTTCTGGGATTGCAGCCTCGCAATCCAAAAGCCTCGCCCTTATACGGAAAGCCCCAGCACCAGCCTTCGCCTGCGAGAGTAACGCTCAAAGCAAACCTGAGAAACACGCAGCGAGCGCTTACCCGAGGTGAGCAGCGCCCCGGAGGAGCGGCGCCCGAGCTGGCCCACAGCTGCCGTCCCCCAGTGCGACTGAAGCGACACACGCCAGCACCAGAGGTCAGATGCAGAGCAACCCAGATGCGTGTGCTCTGCAGTGGCCGCCGAGACACAAACAGGAACTCCAAACAGAGCTTCTCCTTTCAGTCATCTGGCGCACCACCCAACCCTTACACTTCCATTGTAGAAAGAGGTAACAAATGCAACTTACGGAGGGGCACCCCACGTCCCAGGCCTCTGCACGTGCCACCGCCCAGAGTGGCATCATGAGTGACATCAGGCACACACTCGCTGGGCAAGAAACCAGCTTCGTGCAAACAAAACACAGTGAGTGTGAGAGTAACCCGAAACACGGTGGCCTGTGTTTAAAATGGATCACAGCAACCTCTCTTGTAGTCTTCTCTCTCAACACAGAGGGGCAATAGAGCCAGGCGACCCCCCAATTCCTGCTTGCAAAGATCCCCCTGCCCAGCCCTGCCCAGCCACGTCCACCGCCTCGCACGGTGTGGGAGCACCATTTCCAGAACACAGAGAGCGGTGCATCCCCCCACTCGCAGAATCCCTGGGGTGACTTGGGCACCCTAGGCAAGAACTCAAGCCTTCTTCACGTCAAGGTGTCTTTTGCGTTTAGGTCACCATTTCAGAGCAAGTGACCTCAATGTCCACGCCTTCACCCTGGGCTGGACTGGCGTGACCTCCACGCTTGCTTTTTGCAGCTTGGCCTGTACCATGTCAACAGTTGGCTCTTCCCAAGAACGGTGCTCCGTGACTCCTGAGACGGGCGGGCTGGCGAGGCAGCCCTCAGCGTGAGCACGCCCACCGAGCCACGACGGCTTACCAACCAGCAGGTGCACGGCTCCGGGACGGGCAAACATCGGCTCCTGCTGGGAGCTGGCTCCCGTACCTCACCGAACTACGCAGCCTCGCGCTGGGGTACAGCTCAGAACTGAAGGGCTGCTTGAGGCTGAAAACCACAAACCGGCCTCTCTTCCTATGACGGCTCGCACCTCGTGTGCAGAAATACACCACAAAGCAGCCGGCAAGTGCAAACAAGTTTATTAACTACGACACGGTAAAGGTACCAAGGGTTACAACGTCTGTGCACAGGGCCCACCGGGGCATATCCTCCTGCAAAACAAACACACAAAACACAGAACACAATGAAATGCAGCAATGAACACTCCAGCCGCACAGCACTGGGGTCCCAGGAACGGGGGGCGGGGGGGCCCCTTCTCTGGCAACAGAGTTCTGAGTTGTGCAATCACATGACAGTCTTGGTCGCCCCACAGAGAGCTTCTAGGAGCCATCCCCTTTGGAGCCAGCACTGAGCGACACGACAGGACGTTCAGACCCCAGATCTGGCCTCCCAGGTTGTTTACGGCAGCGACGTGCAGGTTCCCTCTTGAAGCACCAGGGCCCGGCTTGGAGCTGCAGAGAACGCTGCTCCCCAACACGCCTGGGGAAGTTCACGCCTGGGAACAGGATTAGGGCTCAATGCGCAAAACTCACGAAGCCGTGTAAGCACAGGGAGAGCCGTCAGCAGCCAAAGAAGAGCTCTGCAAGGCCCTCCGCCCTTCCGGAGAGGCTTCGGAATGAAATTCCTCTGCGAGACAAGGCTGGCCTCCATCCAGGGCGATGGGAACGCGGGGAGCAGCCAGAAGGGAAAGAAAGGTGGGGCCCAGCTCCTTAGAAGAGATGGAGGCCGTGGGGGGGGAGGTGTCCACGCGCTGCTCCGCGCACCCCGACCTCAGGAGCGGGGAGGGGAGGGCGTGGACAGCAGCCTTCCCACGTGAGCACACCCCGGCGACGACACGGCCACCTCGCTCTCGGCCCACAGAGGACTCAGCCGTTTAGACAGAGAGCTTCAAATCACAATCGAGTCCACAAAGTAACCCAACTGAGGATCCACACGGCACCACCACCTGCCCAAAGCGGCAGACGTGCCACACAGGCTCAGTCCCCCAAGCATGCCCGAAGGGAAGCGGCCAGCAAAGCCCGCTGGGCCTGGTTCCTCGTTTCGTGGGCTGTGGCTTTGACCGGGTTCCTGTAACCCCGTATCTTTCTCAGAGAAACGGGGACCCACAGAAAGTCTGCCTCACAACTAGATCTCTATCTTCGCGTCTCCTGGCACCCAGATGATAGGCTGTCCTCGCTCACACTGCTCTCTGCTGAGCCCCCACATGGGTCCCACACACTTCCCAGAACGCCCGAGACCATGAGGTGTCACCCCCGGGGATGTGCGGTGCCACTTCTGTCCTGCCCGGCAGGAGGGAGGCGCCGGGCCTTGTAACCAACCAGCGTCTCCAGTCCAGGACTGGGCCAAGCAGAGAGACCAGGGCACAGCTGGGAGACAGCCGACAGCCCCAATTTCCAAAGCAGGTCCTGGCCAAACCCGCCCCCCAAAAGTGGCTCTCGTAACAGGCCCAGTGCGTGATGCTGTAACGGGGACACCTCCCCAGCACCCCAGTGAGGAGCCCCGGGCAGGGCCTCTGGGGGCTGAGAAGGAAGCCTCGCCTCCCCCGGCCCGAGGAGCCCGACCCTCCAGCCGGCCCTGCCAGCCGCCTTCCGAGCGGCTTGTAGAAATTCCCATGGAAACCAGGCAGCTGCGGGCAGGTGGCAGCAGCCGCCGGAGGGTACTGAGACCGAGGGGGACGTGGGGGCCACGCACGAGGTCACTTCCTCATCTCGTTACGTACGGGACCGGCCGGGAAGTAGTCAGGTGCTGCATGTCAGAGCCAAAAACCTTCGAAGAGTAACAGGTTAGGAGAGCGCCTCATCGCAGGGGAAGGGTCTACGCCTCCCCACCAAGCTCCCGAGGGGGTTACTGGCCGCGGTGGAAACCACAGATCAGCCCGCTGTGACCCGAGACCGGACTCCCCCCCGCGCCGTTCCCGTCCTCGACTGCACAGCGACGACACTGTGACCCTTTAAGAACACAGTCAAAGCGAACCCCCAACCCCTAACCCCGGGCTCACCCCTCCAGGGGTGGTGTCACGCACCCCCGTCACGCAAGTGTACCTGGTGGTGAGGTACAAACCGAGAGTATGTGCCAGGTGCCACCTCACAGCCGAACACACTGTCACTGAAATCAGCAGTAACGCTAATGATGTGGCCTCGGCCGTGGGGCCAGCATTTAGGGTTCCTCCTCAACACCCAGAAGAACACACGTAATACGCTCGAGAGGAGGAGAGCAGAGCGTCTTTGTACCCGGGAAGAGCATCCTGCCCTCCCGACAGTACGAGTTATTGGCAGGGGCAGTCAGGAGTCTCTGCTGAAAGCTTCTGAACGGTTTATAAATACAAAAAGAAGATTGCTTCAATAAATAACTGGGTCCCAGCGTCTTCACGGCTGACTTCCGGAAGCCTCCACCGCGGCGCCGGGGCCAGCTCCGCTTCCGAGAGGCTCTAGCTGCCGGTGTCACCAGGGGGTCCTCGTACCGAGCCGACTGCGTTAATATATGTCCTCGTAGTCTGAGTCCTGGAGGGGAAAGAATGGCAGCCGGGGTGAGCGTGAGGGGCAAGGCCACGCGGTGGGACCCCACAGCAGGACCCCGCGGCAGGACCCCGCTGGGGGTGACGGTGGGTGGGGGGCTGCCTCGTTCACTTGGTTCCAGGAGGGATCGCGGGGCGGGGCAGAGCTTCTGCCCTGAAAGCCCAGAGTCCCCTCTGCCTCGGTGGGCACTTCAAAAACCTCGCCCGTCGCAGGAACGGCGGGGCTGCGGCTGGAGCAGGGGCCCTTGCTGGCTGCGGGACCTTGAATAAAATGAGCTCCTTGAATTTGAGTTTGCTCGTCTGCCCAACAGGGACGATAGCGACACTGATACATGACAGAGCGGCCACCAGGACAGAAGGAGACACAGACCGGGCGCCTGTATGTGCTTGTCATGACTCACCGCCGGGGCCAGTGCTCTTGTTTTCACAGCTCAGACATGTCCTTGCAGCTAAGGGCCTCAGGGGGCCCCCAGCACGACCCCGCACACCCCGGCTCTGTGGCCCATGCCCTGCCCTCTCCTCCCGTCACCCGAGCGGTCCTCACCCCTCTCTCCCGCTGCACCCAGTTTTCCTCCTCCACCGGCTCCCTCATCTTCGCGTTCAAGTGAGCTATCATTGCTCCCGTCTTGAAAAAAGAAGCAGCTCTTGACACCCACCTCCCTCTGCCTATCACCCCACTTCTGTGCACCCCTCCACAGAAAGAGTTGTTTATACCCACTGTCACCAACAAATCTCTGTGTTCTTTCCTAACTTTACCCCAGCCACACCACTCCACAGAAGCTCACCAGTGACCTCTGCGTCAAGCTCACCAGTGACCTCTGCGTCACCAGATCCCCCAATAACCAGCACTTCCTCCCTGTGCACGTGCACCTCCCTGGGGGAACAGCTCTGCCGGTCCCCACCGGCCAATGACATGACTCTGAAAAGGACATCGCCAGTCCAGACCCCTCTACCAAACTCCACACCCATGTAACGCCCTGTCTACCCCACACCTCCACCTGAACACGCAATAAGGACTTGAAACGCACGATATCCAAACTCAGCTCCTGACCTTCCTCCTAACCCTGCTCCCTGTCCCACTAGCTGCTCAATCAAGAACCCTCCCATCCCCTAATGTGCACACGGCCCATCAGCACCTCTTCTGGCTTCACCTTCAAAGACACCAGGACACAACAATCAGCACCGCCACCACCACCCCAATCCAAACCAACGCCACCTGCTCCTAACCAGCATTACTGTAAAGTCTCCTCCCTCAGCACCTGCTCTCAACACGGAAGCTAGAATGACCCTTTGAAACACACACGCATGAGTAATACACGAGGTCTGACAATTAACTTCACCAAGTTGCCACCGAGCGCTTACGCTGGCCGCACTGTCCACACAACGCGGTGAGGTGTCACAACCTCGGTCTGTCTGTGTGTCACAGCCGTGTTCGGGTCGACGTGTGGCCGTGTCTTGCTGAGTGGCGTTCGTTATTGTTGTTGCGTGTTTTGTGTGCCGTCATGAGAATATTAGAGCTTGAATTAGAGCAATGAACAAACTTTACGTTTCTTGTTAAACGTGGCAAAAATGGAAGTGAGATCAGGGACACGGTAGTCCAAGTTTATGGGGATAAGGCCATGAAGGAAACAGCAGTGCACACACGGATCACATGTTTTTCTGAGGGGAGAGAAAGCGTCACTGATGAAGAGAGGTTAGGGCAGCCACTAACGAGCAGAACTGATAATGAAACATGGGTGTACCAATAGGGCCTGAAACAAAGTGTCCAAGTGCACAGTGGAAGTCAGTCAATTCTCCACAACCAAAAAAAGTTTCAAGAGTTGAAACAATGCT